>BGPR01032260.1:0-17591 GCA_013235015.1 Araneus ventricosus | reverse complement strand
CGATTGCCGCTTTCTGATTGATGCGTTCAAATCAATATTACTGAATATTTGGTCTAAACGTAATTCAAAATAAAATATGCTGCTCAAAAAATTAATGTTCCTGCACCCTACTCTTCCAAAAAAGATAAAATTAAAGAATTTATATTAAGGAGCTGGCAAAACTATTGGAGGGATTCTTAAACAGGAACCCGAGTAAAGGGTTTCATTGAGTCTGTGGACCTTAACTGAATTTATTACTGGGAAATACATAATATACTTTTTAAGGCGACACATTACCACAAAAAATGGCATTTTAATTCTTTATTTCCTTTCTCTTATGTTTCTACTCATAGTAGGAAAATTTCAAATTTTCACCTTTAATACTTCAGATTATATTTAGATTTTTATTTACGATGACCAATGAAAAAATTCGCAATTGAAGACTAACTGGCTTTTTCTCCATGTCGAAAAGTTCTTCACTTATATGTTTTTAAAATTCTAAAGCTTTTTTTTCTTTTTAAGACAGGCATACCAAATTGTGTCTGCTTGTTTATGTATATGATAAAACTGGGCATGCAATAAGCATTCAGTTGCTTATTTTTTTATATATAATGATATAAACTGAAATAGTGCTAAATTGCCTCAATTTTCACCACATAATACAGTAAAAGAACCTATATATAGACCTTAAAATTCATGCACAGTTCTGTGTAATATATTTCGGTGAATCTGCTTATAAAGTTTGCAGCAAAAATATTTATATTTGGAAAGGAGTAGGGATTTTAAAAAAATGAATTTTTAATTAAAAAATTTAAATTTCAACTAAACAGGAAGATAAAATTTTTTTTTTCTTTTCAAGATGAATATGGTTGTTATGTCTCAATAACATGAAAACTTTTTCAATAATACTTCAAATAAAAAAAGTGTTGAGAATGTAAAGTATCCCCTTAATAAGTCATGGCCCATTTGTTTCGTATTTATACCGTTTCAAATTAGCCAGCTTATAAAATTGCAAATGCCTTTCACAAGCTGTTGTCGAATTAACACTAAGGCAAAATTTTACTTCCGCTTTCATTTCATAGAATGCGCACCTATGAATCTGCACGCACAGCAATACAGTGACCTTTCGTTTAAATTTGACAAACTTTTAAATGATCCTAATCACTGTTCAAAATTGTTCGAAGGTACCGAGTACCTGTCGTACGAAAGGAGTGGATGTAGGTAGAAAAAGATAAACCTGTACGCCGTGCTATTCCAGACTGGCACACAAGCACCAAAGGGAAGAGAATGGTTTTTCGGGTCATGTCGATACACATGATATGAAGAATCTTTTGCGGTCGCTGTAGCAATGATGGGGAGTTAAAAATTGAATCCAAAGAGTCCTTTGTCTCGTGACAGGTGCTTTAAAATACGACGACAAAGACAAGTCAGGAGTTTAGCTGCTGGCAGAGAGATAAGATGAGAAGACAGAGAAAATTGTTTCATTGGTTTAAAAGTGTTTAAAAACTTAGATGTGAAAATATTTATATCCTAGCAACTCCAGGCATATCAGCTGGTATTAAACGAAATCTAAAACATGAAAATGTAATTATCAATCTTAACCTTCGGTCGGCCGCAGTACAAATGCTAACACGTTCCGGTACCCCTCATCTGTGAGATTAAATGTTAAATTTTTGCTTGCGGAAAATCTAATCGAACTGAATTTATTCGGTCATTCAAAGCTATATTTGCGTTCTCCATTAACTGCTTTTGTGTTTCCTTGCAATTTCAACTGACAAAATATCCAGGAATCCAGGAGGGAGTTGACGTTTGCTTTCCCCTAACGTTCCTTAGCAATGGCAAATCTTGTCATTGAGAGCCTGCAATAATTCGACATTTTTGAAACAATATATTGGAAGTTTCCCAAATTTTTATCAATATTTCTGTTGATATTTCTGCGAAAGTTCGTATATCTCCTTGTATGTCCCTGCCCCTAATTCAATGATACTAATCTATCAAAAATATAAACGGAATAGGACGCAACTCATCTACCAGATTAACGTGTCACAAAAGATTAAATTATTTTTTGTAATTTTTAAGCATTGAAACTATAACTTTGCTTTGACATACAATACAAAAATTCAATATTAATTTTAAAAATAATAATGGTAATTTAAGAATATTTTTTGTATTTCTCTCTTTAATTACAGTACTTACAATAGAGTATATAGAAAAAACTTTTCACTTAATATTATACACATAAATTGAATTTATGAGTTTCATTTGCTTTATGAAATCATAAAAAGCACTTAATGTATTTACTGTGCTTTTTTAAAAAAATTATCAATTAAAGATTGAGAGTATCAAAATGAAAAGAGAAGTCGAAACTACTTGGAATACTTGGTGATGCGATATAAAACTTTGTGCAGTTAAAATCTTATAAATGTAATACAAGAGAAGATATTTAAGAAACCTTTACTTAATCTTGTGCGTAAACATTTCACGAGTTGAAATTTTAGATACCCTAACGGACGATTAACATTAAATTACGGATTCGACTAAAGCTATATGTTCAAAATTTTCTTACAAATACTTAGAGAGATCATTTAGCGAGGACAAATAATAAGAAACGTGGTTGCTGTAGTCATAATTTTGAATTTAGAACTGGCATAAAGTGGAGATGAGAGTTGGCGATAATATTTGTTTAAGAAAACTTTAAAAAAATGGTTACTGAACTTTATTTGTTTATCTGTTTTAAAAACAATACCAACCCAGCCTGCATAAGAGGGTGTGAGGCCCGAGACAGGCGGGTGGGGAATGGTTGCTGTTAATGCTCATGAATGAGCAGTGGTTTAGGATGAGAATGAGTATTTTTTACAAGATCACTAAGAGAGAGGCTTTCAACCTGAAACATTGCAGAAGGAATTTCTTCTTGTCCTTCGAAGATTCAGTAATGAAGGTAATCAGAGTTGGCAATTTTGTAGGTTTGAATTTTTCCGGAAGCAAGAAAATAGGATAGGTATGAGTGTTTTCTCCAGGCTGAGATCACTAAGAGAGAGGCTCAACCTGAAATATTGTAAAAGGAATTTCTTATCGTCCTTTATCCATTAACGATTTAGTGATGAAGATAATCAGAGGCGGCAGTTTTCTAGGTTCATGTCTTTCCAGAAGGAAAAAAATAACAAGATTAAGATAAATAAACAAAATTAAGCAAGCTAAAACATAATGTTTCGAATGGAATGAAAGCAACATAAAAAAACATATTATAATAATAAAATATGTTTTGTAAAACGAATTATATATTAAATAGTCGAACCTAAAATTTTGAAAGAAATTAAACCAATCAAGCATTTTCACTCTTGAATTAATCAAAATGATCAGCGTTATTAAATATAAATGACCCACTTTCTGCCCTACCTACAACCATATTAACTCATCTTAATCAGCAATCTTATGACAAAAAGTTCATTAATTGTCATAAAATTAAGAAATTTAAGATCAATGTTAACAACCAGAATTAATACGTAGAAATTGTATGAATTATTTTTTCTTTTACTGCATGAGAATTATAGCTAAATTCTGAGTGGCTTAATTTAAAACATTGCTTTTTCCAAATCTGGCAGAAAGATTTCTTTGATAAAAACATTTTTTCACTTTTTAGATATAGGATTACCTTATCTTTATAGTGGCATGAATAGACTCAACACATGGGAAACAGTTAACGGAATTAACCCTATAGAAATGCAAAATATAGCGGAAGAACTTGGCAGTGAAACTACGGATTCGTTAGTTGCAACCGAAACAGAGGAATTGGAGAAACATGGTCATTGTACGAGTTAACTTATCTTCCATTAGAAAAATTTATTCTTTCCTAAGCTGTGTAGATCAGGTTAATATGTCACTAGTGTGTCACCAGTGGTCTGAAGGGTACGGTTCACCATCTGTGTGGAAGACGATCAGATTTGCTTTGATAGCCTCTCAGTTGTCAATGGATACCTGCCCTGTGATTAAAATAGTGCGGAAATACAGCATCATGTTCCGACATGTAGAAATGCATTACGATATAATTATTAATAATCATTTGATTTACACTTGGTGCCTACAATTTAAACTATTTGTGGAGATCTTGACCAGCAACTCGAAACTTATCTCAGTCAAGTCCGAGATTTTGTATGGTTATTTGCGGATATGGACACTCGCACATATGGAGATGTAATTAGAGCCATTATCACTTTCCTTGGATCGCAGCATTATCTGAAAAGAGTGGAGTTTGATCAGTGCTTCTTTGGATACCAAGAAGGTGTCGAGATTCTGAAAAATCTAACTCAAAGCAGCAGGGATTCCCTAAATCATCTTGTTCTTCGAGGATTCGTTCCTTCTGAGCCCAAGAATACGGATCAGGACTCAACTGCTGCGCAAAGTCTAACTATGCTGGACCTCCCACGCTTAAAAAAACCTTGAAACTGATTATTTTTGAGAACATGTTCCCACGTCATTCTGACTTCACCAAAACTTTTAAATATTGTAAAAGACGTTAAATTTCGAAGATAATCTTGAATCACGACGGTGATTCCATAGATATAGAGTGCTTTCGATGGTTGACATCGACCGATTATCTGTTCCTGAAACAACTATACCCTGATTTGCAAGTCGAATTGAATTTCACAACTCATTCATCATCACGACGAGAGTTGGAATTGTTAATTGTGCCATATATTCCAATTACGCGGCTCGATTACAAAAACTATGCTTATCACATGCAAATAGAAAATGATGTTTTATTTGACCATATTCTTGCATGCAAGATCAACGACCATCTGATTGTATTACATTTAGAGTGGATTTTGCCTATCCCAGACTTAGATTTCACTTTTACATTATTTCTCCAGGCTTGTAAGAAACTGAAATACTTGGAATTGTTCAATATTCCGGCAGATAATATAGATCCCTTGATGGAATCTTGGCAGGAAAATCGTCCAGAATCTCTTAAGAAAGTGGTAATAGATATTTCGGACATACAAGACGAAGATGATTACGCAAGCTTGATGAACTTAACCAACGAGTATGTATCTCTCTTAGAACTGGTAAGATTAAATATAAGGTTTGATTTAAATTTTTAATGGACCAATACTATGAAAGAAGAGTTAATGTGCAAATTGTCTAACAATCGTACTTTCATTCGTTTAAGTCAAATTTTTTTTGTATAAAATAACTTATTTTATCTTATTTAAAATTATACATATTTTTTAAATGAATAAAAAATGCCTCCTTTCCATCATGTGAATATTGAAAACATTAAATATTAATAAAACTTACATATTAATAAAATTTGTTTTATTTTTTGTGTATGTTTGTTCTTAAATCATAATAATTTTGGCAAAATTCTAGTTTAATGTACACACTTCATTACGCCAAGTTGCCAAGGCTTCAAAGTTGCCCAACAAGAAGGCCGTTAAGGTAAACATTCAAATGAAGCAGTTGTAGTTAAAGATTAAGCGTGTACATTAAACTAGAATTCAACCATATTTTTTTTATTTTGAGAATTTATTTATGTATGTAAAATATAACAGAGTTTCATATGCCTTCATATTTATTTTAATGCAAAAACAGTTATTAAAATTATTTGCGTCGCAGTATTAAATTGTCGCAAATTTAGCATTTATAAGCAATGATGGCATCCTGGGCCAAAGTTTCTGAATTCTATGTTGTTCATTCGTTCATTTTTAATACATATTCAGTTTCACGCTGTTTAAGCATAATGATAAACATAACGATTGACATAAGGTAAACCATGAGTGTTTAAGGTTTAAATAGGATTTCACATGCATCTTTGAGATTAATTTGGTGGTATTTGAAGAAATAAAACTTTGATTGTTTCTGCCAGCACTTTGGCGAGATTTCCATCGGCAGTCAAAAACTTATAGGGCCTCCGACTCTTAATTGAATGAAACGATAAAACGCAAAAACTACCAAAGTAGTGCACTTAGCAATTGTTGTTAGAAACAGTTCAAATCAGCATTCCGATTTTTTCTGTGAAATTGAACTGCCTACTGCATGAGGCCGCAGTCGCCTGACTTACGGACCAGGGACCGGGTTCAGGAATGGATTTCACCAAAGATCCTCTGATTATTTGAACCCTTGTTACATTACTTCCCTGGGGGGGGGGCAATCGTTCTGTCCTTTGGAAAGGAGGTTGCCGTCTCATGTGTCGCAATCGTCATTTGGCATTGGTTTAATGCTTTCTTTGAAGCGCCCTAAACGCTCGTTCAAGCAAAGTACGGTGATAGCCGGAATATTGCTGCGAAATCCTCCCTCTCTTCACTGAGTGCGATTGATTGAGTGCCCGAGGTGCGTCTTTTGTTCGTTAGAGTGGACCAACGCCTTGATGGTAGAAAGAGTTGAAGCCATTCCCTTGTATAAAGTCGTCTCATAACCATCTACTAAGCTGAGTCTTTTTATTTGCAGGATGTCCCCTGTAAATGTGGGTAAATTTGGAAATTTTGGTCAATTTTTCACCAATAAATTCCGAAACTTTTCGCACGAAGACGATTTTATTTAATACAACCAAGAATAAATGCAAAATAAATATGAAAGATAGAAAGAGATATTCAAAAGCTATTTCCAAGTTTTCAATGCTATTTTTTTTATCGTAGACTAAAAATTGTATCAACATGTGAAAGGCTTCATGAGAATCGGATCCTTATCCATGATAAGGACAAGTGCGAACATAATAAGTAACATAATGAGCAAATAATTAAGATTTTCATAAAACGAATTTAATACCCGTAGAACGTTTTCTTTAATTCCAATGAAATTTTTGAAATTAATTTTAAAAAGAAATTTCAATTATCTTTTAACTATTGTAATTAAATTCAAAAACACTTTGTTTCTTCAAATACTTCAATCGTCTGATTTTTGCCGCTATAAAAAATAATGTTTTCTATGGACATTAACTCAAAGAAAGAGATTTTAACTCCGTTTACATTTTGTAGAATGCACACATTTTATTCTACACCCACAAAAACCCAGTGACATTAAATTATCATTTTAACGTCACTGGGTTGTTCTGGGAAACATGAAAGTGCTCTTTTGCAAGGTTTCGTTTAAATTTCACAATTTTCAAATGATTCTAATCGGTGATAATGTCAAAGTTACTGAATTTAGTTGCTGGCGAGGCTGAGAAGCTAGGAGAAAAATGAAGTAGATTTCCGGTTGGACACGCAAACAACAACAAAAAAGTAATTATACTTTGGGACAAAGGCAATAAATAAAAATCATGGCATCAAAAATCTTTTGTTGTCGGTGTAGCAATTATGAGGAGAGAAAAATGGAATGCCAAGCTCGAGCCAGGTACTTTAAAGTACGGATACAAAGAGGAAAATGGATTTAGCTGTTGGCAGGGATGTCAGACGAGACGGGAAAGAACAAACGAAAAGCAGTGAAAAAATTTGCTGCTGCTAAACTGTGTACTGATATTGAAAGTATTATAAGTACTTAGATTGAAAATATTTTTAGCAGGCCGTGTTAATCAGGAAAGTCTAGGAAATTTTTTTGTGAGACATACTGCGCAAATAAAATCGTTTCGAATTATTATAAGGTGGTATTAAACTAAATCTTAAATATTAAAATGCTTTTACAGTAAACATAAAAATGCTTTTACAGTAAACATAAATATGCTTTTACTGTAAAAACAGTTAATGCTTTTGAGATAGCAATGGCTGAGGATGGAATGAGTATTGTTTCCAACGTCAGCCTGAATCTGAACATGACCTGAAACATTGCAAAAAGAATTTCATCTTGTCCTTCGGACATTGACGATACGGTAATGAAGAACATCGTGTTGAATGTCAGGTTTTCCCATTGTCAAACCGTGCATTAGAAGTACTGTGTTACTCGAGTGCACCTGCAATTTCATCCATTAATTTAAGAAGCCGTAATTTCCTAGATGTGTTAGAATGAAACCATGTTTAGGATACTGAGCTGGAAAAAATATTTGCCTTATTCGCCACCAGTGTGTTAGAAAATGCCGTGTTACTCAAGTGTACCAGGGCTTTCATTCATTCATTTAAGAAGCAGTAATTCTTTATTGTGAGGCATTCTGAACAAATAAAATCGCTTCACATTATCATAACTGTTCATGAAATCACACTTGGGCTGCACTCGATTATAGTCATTATATTTGGGAGAAAACTCTCTTTCACGAAAACGCACCATTCTGATGAGCGCAATTTGGTTTTTTATTTATAACTATTTTGAAGAAGTTTCCCATCCGACCTGGCTGATCTCATAATAAACCCAAGTATTCACTGGTTAGATCATAAGTTTTTCTGTATAAATGCTTCAATTATAAAGGGAACACGAATAAAAGCGTGTTTTGGAAAGTTCAGATATACTTCAAATTATCTAGCATCTAAGATAAAAATTAAAAGTAGTTAATTTTACAGGGCCGAACTTAAAAATACGATTTCATCGTGAAAATGCTACTTCTTTTTGGCTATTATTCGCCAAATGTGGTAATCATGAATCTCATTTTTCTTTACTTTTGGCAATATTTTTAACTTATGCTGCGATTATATCGAGCTTGTTCACGAGACCGCACCATGTTCTTAAGTCCTACCAATTCTACTGTAGAACTACCTATAAGATACGCAGTCAAACTCTTCTTTTAGGTACAGAATGTTTGCGATATTTATAGCCTTGTATAGTTATTTCATTTTTAAAGATTTCTTTAAAAATATAGATCCTAATTTATATCGCCTTATATCTACGAGATAAACACTGTAATGAAGAACTTTTCGTTGCTTAACAAGCATCACCACCTATCCCAATTTTTTTAAATCTATTTTAATTATTTAATTTTTCACAACTAATGACGAATATATTTACATTTTCTTCACATCTGGTAGGAACACAAGGTCGCATGTTCCATCCGGATGTGGAAAGAATTCATAAGTATTCGGCATTGGTCGCGAAAGATTGAATATTTTCTTCCTCTTTGAAATTTCATAGAATTGAGATAGTTTGTATTACTTGTTAAGCAACGATTTTACGGTATTAAAACGTTTTACTTTCTTTCTTATTTACTATTTGTACCTGTAGAATTTTAAAACTCAAAATTTAATGGTTAGACTTGAGAAAACCATTCTGCTCTGTCGCCAAGTTCGTAACACATTCTTCAATATTACTGCCATTTGATTCCCGCTTATAAGAAGTCGAAAAGAAAAATTTCGAGATTGCCATATTCGACCATATTTGGCGGTATGTCCGTGTTTTCAAGTCTTAGCAATTTAATTTATCACTTTCAAACGTGACACATTTTGTCGATACCAGAGGACAATATTTATTTAATGAAATTCGATTGCCAAGAAAGACTGTTGCCACTGTTTAAATAACCATACTCCCTCGCAGTTTGGTCATCTCATACAGTGGATTAATTTTACTAACCATTCGCCCTTGCGATATGGTGAAAATGTAATCCTAACCCCAGCGGTGATACAGTTGAAGTGAAGATATCCATCTTGCGGTACCAATTGTTCTTGTGTTTTATATATGTTAAGATTTAATAAACATATATTTTTCTAATATCGACGACTTTACTGACTCAACAGCAAAGTTTATTAACGTTCATAAAATTGCGAGATTTAAGATCCGTGTTAAAAATCGATACTCAGTATCATAAGGTTGATGGTCATTTTGAATTGCAGCACGAGACTGGAACTTACAGTTTAAATTTTGAGTGGCATAATATGAAACATTATCTTTTCTTATTTCGGCCGTAAGATTTCATCAACAAATTATTTTTCTAAATTTTCAGCTTTAAAAGTATGATGTCTTTCAATAGATATTATCTTGGATATACCTTACGCATATGAAATAGTTTTCTATGTCTATGCAATTAATCGCATTGGAAAAAAAAAACATGACAGATAAATGGGACAGCGAAACTGCTCAGTCGATAACTTCTAACGGAAAAGAAAAATGCGAAAAAGAAGGGCAGTGGTCCGAGTTACCTTCCCCTCCATTGGAAAATATTTATTCTTTCCTAAGACGTGCCGATCAGGTTAATATGTCACTGGTGTGTCAAAAGTGGTCTAAAGAATTCGGTTCACCATCTGTGTGGAAAACCTTCAGATTCTATTTGACGGAGTCGCAGTTATTGACGGTCACCTGCCCTGTAATGAAATCTTTGCGCAAATACAGTAGCATGCTCCAACATGTAGAAATATATTACAATGCAGTTACTTCCAATAGGAAATTGATTTACACTTGGTGCAGATATTTTATAGAATTTTTGCAGATTTTGACCAGCAATTCGCAACTTATCTCAGTCGAGTTCGGAGATTTATTTCATTGCTTTGGAGTTATAGACACTCCGAAATACAACGACATGTGTAGAGCCACTGCCGAATTCCTGGGATCGCAGCGTCATCTGAAACGAGCGGAGTTCCATAATTGTTCCTTTGAATTCAATGAAGGTGTCGAGCTTCTCAGAAAACTTACCGAACACTCCCTCACGCATCTCGTGCTTCGAGGATTCGTTGTTTGGGATCCGTTGGACCGGGGAGAAGACGCAAATTTTTTGGAACACTCACTTAAGCTCGCAGACTTCCCAAGCTTATCGACTTTTGAAACGGATTATTCGTTGATTTTTGAGAACTTGGTCGCAAATCAGTCTACTGACATCCAAGCAATACTAAGTTGCCAAACGCGAGTACTCTCAAAGCTAATCTTATATTATGGCTACATAGAAATAGAAGATTTTCGAGGGTTAACGTCAACCGATTGGCGTCTTATGAATAAATTGTATCCGGATCTACAAGTAGAATTGATTGATATAAAGGATTATGGAAGACCTAGTGTGATGGATTTCTTCATTGTACCAAACATGCCAATTTCACGTCTGAAATACAGTATTGGGAGGATAGAAATTGCTGTGTAATTTGACCATCTTCTTGCATGCAAGACCAACGACCATCTGGTTACTTTACAATTAGAGTGCGGAGAGCCTATCCAACATTTCTCCTCCATTTTTATACCATTTCTCCAAGCTTGCAAGAAACTCAAATGCTTAAAGCTATCCGTAATTTATCCCACCAGTGGTATAGATCTCTTGCTGAAATCTTGGCTGGAAAATCCACTTGAATCTCTAGAGAAAGTGATTATAGATGTTTGGAGCATAGATGACGAAGATGAGTACCAAAGCCTGGTAAAGTTAACCACCGGGTATAAGTTAATTTTAAAGTTGAGGGGATTAAATATAAAGTTAAATTTGCATTTAAGGTATTATATACTGAGGCGACAGTAAATGTGCAAAGAGCATATTAATCAGGCTTTCTTTCATTTGGTGCAATAATATTTTTGAATCAAACATCATTAAATCCTTACTCAATATTATATTTAAAGTTCTATCAGTGAATAAAATCTTCCTTTTATCGAGTGAATTTTTAGTATAAAAATAAAAGTGCAACTTTAATATGGAAAAGTTGTCTCATTTGTGCGGATGTTTTTCTTATAATGATTTTTATCATACTTATCACTTATTTAAGCACATATCATCTTTATTTGCTTTCTCATTTAATTTTTAAACATGAAACATTTTTAAAATTAATATTAATTATATACCGCCTTTGACTGTCACAGATTTATCTGTTGTAAGCAATTTTGGAATTCTATAGCCCAATTTTTATAGTAACTTGTTATCCTTTTCATTTTAAATATATTTAGTTTCTGGTAGTTCCAACACATTGTGGTAAACATAATGATTTAGAGACGAAGAAAATGATGAATCATTACGGTTTAGCAATCTTTTCTCTTGCTTCCTTGTTCAGATTTGTTACATATTTCTTTTACTGTGTTTCATTTATTGTCCCATATTTCTTTTATTGTGTTTATATACTAATATTTTTGAATGGAGCAACAACAATTTCTTACTTAAAATAATATATAATGTCATATTAGTGAATAAAATCTTCATTCTATGATATGAATTTTGGAAATAGTAAATATCAATATAATTTCCATATTGATAAAAATTAATTGTATTTTTGTTGTATGTTTGTCCATCTTTAATAATATTTTTTATGTTAACGAGCATTTATTTTTGCAAAATATATATTTATAAGTGTTTCGTGTGCTTTTGCGTTTAGTTTTTATTTACTAACAATTATTAAAAACATTAATGTTGCCGTATTAGATTGATCAAATTTAGCAGTTGTAAGCAATATTGTCAAAATTCCTACTTCAGTGCTCAAACTTCATTACGCAAAGTTCCAAAGTTTGCCAAGTCGCCAAGGAAGATGACCGCAAATTGAACAATAAAATGAAGCGGTTGAAGTTAAAGACCAACTGCTTAAGTTTAAAATAATGTTTTTAATTTAACTAGATAATTTATTTTTAAGCTTTGGTTTTTTTAGTATTTGTCTATGTAAGAAGTTTATTTTTTGAACATTTATAGGCCCAGTTGGTCAGTCTGCTAGGAATTCTGAAATACGAAATTACAACCAGGCTGTACTTCTTTTTGTGATCTCAGATATATGGCAGTAACTCAGTGCCCAAGTGGGCACCGAGCAGATTTTTGGACTTAAAAAATCATCACAAAGCTTCGCTAGCGGCGGGAGTCGGAACATAGTAGCATCGCGAGCACACTGAACTTAAGGAATTTCAGACAATGACAGGATAACAGAAAGAACACCGAATCCTTAATAATTATGAAAAAAAAGCGTCCGTAAGGATGCATTAGGAATAAATGCACTTACTTACAACTAGTCACTTTAACAATAACACCGTATATATATTATTATTATTCAAGATTACTTTAATTATAAGAAATTACATAAATATTTGAATAAAATTCTTGTAATGAGAAAGATAGAGCAGACTATTTTAATTATTGTAAAAAAATCCTTAAATCATTCATTAAAAAACAGAAAAGAAAGACATATTTATTACTGAAGTTGACTTTCAAAATAATGCCTTAATGTTTTTATCATGATTTAAAATAGCTTTAATTATAAGAAATTAAATCGATATTTCAATAAAAAATTTTAATCAGTAATTATGTCTTAAATATATTAAATTTTCATTTCTTTCAAGATTCGTGATGTAGGTATGATGTAGATATACAAATCAACAATACAATAATTTAGTAAACAATTTAACCGAAGGATTGCTAGAACTAGTTGGATAGATTGTTTTAGTTACCATATTGGCGGCAAACTCATTGTGTACATTAAACCAGTTTTAAACCCAATTTTTTTAGTTCTAAGTCCTCTAAGTCTATTTGTTGATTCTTAAGCAGTCTGTTTCATGCGGTTTAAAGCATGTTATTAAGCATAACAATTTAAAGATGATCGAAATAATGAATCCTCGTGATTTGGCATGCTTCTCAGTTTCGTTTGGTTAGATTTGATGTCATATTTCTTCAATTGTTTCTGCCAGAATTTTGGCGATATTTTTACCGGCAGCCAAAAAGGATGAAACAATAAAATATACGATATGTCCACGGGATGCAGAGAGCCGTTGTTGTTGCAGTTACTGAAATCCGCATTCCGATTTTTCCTATCAAATGAACTTCTTTCTGCCTGGAGTCGCGATGGCCCGACTTCCGCGGACTCGGTTCCCATCTTCGGAACTCAATCGCTATCACCATGCAAACTCCCGAAATCGGAGCCAGAAGAGGTCCCTTTTGGTTGGATGGCTATGGAAGCAAAACATTTATCGAAAGAAAAAAAAACCTTAGAATTTGAATAACTAATTTGAATAACAAATCATATACGAAAATAGACGCGCCTAAACTGAATAATCTGGTAGAGAAAAATAAGGTACAAGGAAAGCAAAAGGCTGACAGAATTTTACAAAAATTATATAAAAAGAAAATTGAAATGTTTTCCCACTTTAAGACAAGAGTTTTTGAAGGTCACTGTAAAATACCCGCTGTAAAATTTCACATTCATTTCACAATATTATGTATATTGCCAAATTGGAAATGTCAAAAAGGCACTAAATATAACCTACAGCTTATGGTCAGAAAGAATTTGCTACGAAATATTAAATTAATAGGACTGAAATATTATATCTACCTGCTTTTTAATAAAATTCCTCAAATTTCTTATTTTCGCTCGTAAGAGTGATTCTGTTATTATACTTCGCCTTTAGAATTCCTGATGTTGCGGTGCTGGTTTCTTGAGGTGAAAAGAGCTTGTAAGGGGTATAGTGTATGGGACTTCCTTGGTCATCACCGCATGGGCATTTGTCTTCTGATCTTAACTGGAACCCATATAGATAGGTGGGGAAGGGTCCACGGCGTTTTATAAGGTAAATACCCTCGCGATACTATGATGTAGGATTGCTACGAACTTTTGCTGTGTTTTTATAAATATTTCCTGTATCTCTCTTTTGTTTCAAATGTCCGACAATTTCTTTTCTGAGAAAGCATTTGGGTGACAGTAGAATAATTTAATTTCCTTCTGTTGTAACATTTTTAGCTAGATCAGAGTTTTCAAAATTTTCTACCCTCTCGTACACCTTGATATGTCTTTTTATTTTCGCGTACACCCTATTGTCATATGCCCCCCTCCAACAATCCGTCTATGCGAAGAAGGTTTATTAATAATGTTAAGGACTTAGGAAATGTTAAGTGTCAAATGATATAAATAAATATCATTTGCTGGACTTATATTTGATTCTACATTCTATTACATTTTTCCAATAATATTAGTTAAACTCTAAAACAAGTGAAACCAGTACTGCAATAAAATCATGATTCCTTTTGCTTTCTTTTTCCTTATTTTGAGCTTAGGATTTAGAACTTGCACAACTTTCGCTTTTACTTTTCACACGAACTTTGGGGGAAAAAATCTGAAAGTTTTTAAATCCCTTATGTCTTCTTTTGCCCGAAATTACCGATTTTGATTTCCCGCACCCCCAAATGGTTCCTTGCGTACCCCCAGTGGTACACGCACCACAGGTTCGGAACCTCTGAACTAGATCGTCGGCCTCTTCGTTACCGAGGGATGCGGATATGGGCGTTGACTCATGATAATTTAATAGAAGATGAAGTTAGCAAAATTCTTAAGTGTCCTGTGCTATCGGATATTTCGTCTTAATGGAAGAAATAGAATGAATACTAGATTCGCTGTGCATCCAAATTACAGCTGGAGGAGAACGGTTGCTTCACTTTTTACAACCTTCTTCGATGACTATTAGTTCTGCTTGATATATGGAATCCAAATCCCATTCAGTGTCAAGTATATTTACCACCGCCTATTTCATAAATTAATTGACAAATCATCAAACATTTGATTTTTTGTATTTACAATATCAATTTATCATAATATAACACCAAAAAAGTTTATATGGAAATGCCCCGGAGTTATGGCCTTTAAAGGGTTAATCGTAATAAAAGCATATTTTTGAAAACTAAGTGTCAAATTTTTAGCAGACAGTATATATTCCAATAGAAGCTAATAATTCAATTACAGGAGATTCAAAATTCTTATCTGAATCATCGTTGCATGATGATGCTTTACCCTCGATTCTTCTAACCTTATGTCTATATATATAAAACGCTAACGTACGTGGACCAGAAAGACGATTAATTTCTCCTTTGACGATGGAAACAATCGGTCTGTTTACAAAACAGACTAGTATCCAAAAGATAGATTAATTGCTCGCATTATTAGCAAAACTATTACAACCCCAGGTCTTCTTTCTAGATTCAACCTCCACCCCGATCCTTTGTGCAGAGTATGCAACGAAATAAATGACATTTCTCACATTCTACTAAAGTGCCAAAAATATGCATCTGTTAGAGTTATACTCTGGAGAAAACTAAATATAGTGTCTGCAAACATCACTTATGATGTACTTCTGTCTCATGTTCTTGTCAACAAGAATCATCTTCTCATCTTTGTTCAAACTCTGAAGTACTTCGACATTGTTTAGCTGCATCCATTTGGCAACAAGCGGTTCCATTCCATTGTTTACTCTCCATTTCGACGTGTTCTGAATCACCGCTGGGATTGATTTAATTCTGTCAAGGACTGGTTTACTCTTTGATATGGACATACCTGCTCGGTTTTCTTGAAATGATTAGTACTGCATCTAATTGGAAGTAGGGGATAATAGCCTTTGTTGCTTCAAATCCCGTAACACAAATTCAAGTTCAAGTAGTATCCAAAACATTTGGGCTTCATACGCACTGCTTGCAAGTATATTCTTTCTGGTGTAAAAACAACTTTTTCTCGAATAAAATGAGTTTTAGATGGAAAGTTTGCAATATTTCGTAGGTAAACCTGTAGTTTACGGTAACTACCTTTTTCTCGCCAATTTTTCTGGGCACAGTTTCATGTGCCGTCGTCAAATATTGTTTTGGATGTGCAGTGAGCTTCTATTGCTCTCTTGAGCATGAGTCACTTGAAAATGTGAGATTGAGCACTCAATGCCTACGGCAATTCAAGTGTGTACCGGGCAATATTTTAACTTAAAAAAACATCAGCGGCTTCGCTTTCAGCATAGCTAGCCACTAGTAGCTTCGCTCATTCATTGAATTTTAAAAATAAATTTTAAAAAATCCCTGAAATCAGGAATTTCCGTACGTAATGCCTGCGGCATTGCAAGTATGTTCCGGGCAAAATTTTATGAACTTTGATGTAAAAATGTAATTTTAGGGAACCAATGTTCCCTGAAATTACATTTTTCTTCTACACTTTGAAGCCATAGCAAAAGCTGTCGCGAAGTTTGAAGCAAACACTTTTGAAATGATGAAATCAGTTAAAAATCAATTTGTAGAATTCCAAACGAAGTTTGAATCAAATTCGAATAAATTGAGTAATCACATCGTAGAAACGAAAGAAACAAACCAATGAAATCAAATCTCAATATTGCGCCACGCGCAGAGAACTGACGAAAAGATCATTTTCAGCGCATGCGCACATCTAACTCGTTAAAAACATCATTGCGCAGCCAAAACAAATGTGCTCTCATCTCCGTTCTTGGCGGCAAAGGGTTGGCGATCCTAAGACGAACGAAGTTAAGTCTGTACCGTAAACCCCAGATTAACCATTTCGTTCATAATAATAAAACTTTGGAAGAAATTATTCAAACGAGATCAGCTAGAAATGAAGCAGATGCGCTTAGGCGAGCCAGAGAACGTCTGGATCAATGTCATGATAGTTTAAATCTGCGAAGGGAAAACATGTTAAATTCACAAATTGAGATGAACATCTTCGAGCTGACTATTGCGAATATTGTGTATTGCGTACTTTTTGGTCATACGCACAACATTCTTTTTAGAGTCCACGCCGACCCTGCAAAGGGTGCAAAACATGTCACGAGTCGGCGGTCCGCTCATCATTTGGCGCATTTTGTTTTGGCGAATATTCTTGGAGCGCTGAATAGACAATTTGGCTCTATTTCTTGTTTGACGATGGTTGACGCGCTCTGTATACTTGGCGAGCTGCAGCGTCAGGAGCCAGAATACGCCAATTTAGTCGGAAATGCATGCGGTTTATATAACTGCGAGGTATCAGCTATTCGAAAATAATTGACAAACCCATAGGACCAGTCTCACATGCCAAACGAGTGGACAGATATTGACAAATTTTATCTCATCTGAAAGCTTATGATCCCAAGAT
>BGPR01032259.1:379-17363 GCA_013235015.1 Araneus ventricosus | reverse complement strand
ATCATTATATAAAACATTATTATATCATCCCAGGGGCATCATTTATATAAAAGACCCTACAAATTTACTATATTGATTTCATTTTAATATTGAACCAAAAAATCGACGGGAAGCTGTCTCTGCAAAACGGCCGCTGGGATTGAGGGGCGTAGAACTACTCAACTGTGACTTTCTGTGACTAAAGTAGCTCTATGTGACTATTAACTCTATAGTCTATAGTGACTATTAGTCTAATGTGACTGTGTCTATGTAAAATTCTTCGTAATTTTCACCAACTTTGAAACTCAACTGTGACTAAACCGTAATTACAAATTCTGAAATTACTTTTGCAATCTTCAATGTCCACCTTTCTCTGTTAAATGAAACTAAAACCAGCTCTCTATGCTGTTTGGTTGCGGAGCTATAAGCGCTTAACTTTAGCCCGAAATTCGACGTAATTCAACAATTCTTGAGTAATATTTCGCGCGACCAATGAATGAATTGACTAAGTCTGCGCGCGCGCGCTTATACATTGTCGCTTAACAAGAAACACCGCCTATCTTAATTTTTTTAATTTCAAAGAGGAAGAAAATACACAATTTTTCTCTAGCAATAACGGATATTTCTGAACTTATTTAACATATAATATAAGCATAAGACCCCATGTTCTTTCCATCACATGTGAAAAAAATTCAGATATATTCATTATTTGTTGCGAAAAAGTGAGTATTTTCTTCCTTTTAGGCATTTTAAAAAATTTAGATAGGTGGTGTTGCTTGTTAAGCGATGACATATTACAGTCGGACCTCTATTTAACGAACCTCTATTTTGCGAATTTCTCTATTTTGCGAATTTTTTCTTGGAACCAAGAACATTTTGGGAGTTTCTTCGTAAAATAACCTCCAAATAGCGAAGTGCATTCTCTATTTAACGAACTTTTTCTTGTGATCCAATATATTTTTTCTCCTTATCTCCTGAACATTTCAAACTTATTCTTTCTTTTAACAAATTTTATGATGATCAATGACCTTGAATATGGAGAATGTCAAAGCGGAAGTGCTTGAGAATCAAAGAAAAAAATTTAATTCTTCATGAGGTGGATAAAAGCGTGAGAAAAAGGTTATTGCTTTAAAATTGGGTATTCCTCCAAACAGCTTATCAACCTAATAAAAAAATCGTGATAAGATACAAAATTACGATTCATCGAATTCTTGTTCAAAACGTTTAAAAGCATGTGTCTATGAAGATGTGGATGAGGCAGTTTTGAAGTGGGCAGTGTAAAAAATAAAAACAATGCAACAATGAATTGCGATGTAGACGAAGACGATGAAGATGGAAATGATCAGGATGCAGAAATCAACAAACCTTCGTATGATGAATTGCTAAAATTCATTAATTTTAATATAATTTTTTTTTAAATTGAAAATACAGTGTATTCCCGGACAATGTTTTGTTCTATTCTTGTTTCCCTTGTATATTTCTTTTTGATGGGCAAAATATATAAAACAAATAGATATTAATTTACAAAATAAAGGTGTGATTAATTACTTTTTTATAATAATATTTAGTGTTTATGAATTTAAAATCTGCTTTGTGTAGTTTAAAGCATTTTAAAAGGTGAATCTCTATTTAACGATTTTTCCATATAACGAACTTTTTTTCGGGATTTAACGACTTCGTTAAATAGAGGTCCGACTGTATATATTTCCGAAATCGATGAAATGCCCCCTGTTTGATGAGACTAAAATGGAGGATGGATATTTTGACGGTGCTAAACGTCCTAGTTCCCTTAAATAAACCGACAAAAGAAAATGCATCAAAGACGAAACTAGCCGAATTCGGCCGGCGTAACCAGACTGAAAATATTTCGGTCCAATCTTCAAAATGAAGTCTACACAGAATTTTATTGCTTCATACTTCATTGTAGAAAACGGATGAAACAATCCGGTTATTTTTTATTTGTAGTCTAACGGTATTATCCCCTCTCTTGATGCCGTTTTCCTCTTAAAATTTTTTCAACTTTTCCCACCATGAACAAGCCTAAATTCAACCACCCTTCTTTTTAACAGAAAAAAAGGACAATTCCCGAGTTAAGTGCTCTCACAGGAGAGCATGCCTTCACGGCATTCTGGCTGGGAAACGATGTCAACTGCACATTCTCAGGCAGAGAGAGAGAGCTGATCAGCAATTGAAAAGAGATTATTAGGTTTAATTCTCCCCTTGGCGACAGGTGCGTTTCCTGTGCACGCTTCCGGGCACTCATGCGTGACGGACTGTCCACCCTCGGCCCTTTGTGACGTCCAGGAAATATGAAAATGCGCCCACGACAAATTGCTGGGGTCGCGCAGGGGATCGTTTTGTTGCAGACGGTTTTGATCGCGAAGCTTTTAATAGTGGGAATACCCATGGTGGGATATCATTCCTGCACTTAATAAATTTCTCAGGGCTTAAAGCGTGGGAGATTTGGAGTTATTTTCCTTTTATTTGTATGCATTGTATAATGGAATGAATTGCTATGATCTATAGTATAGTATACTTATATACTATAGTATATTTTTGAATCTCACTAAAATCTGTTTGAATAATGCAAACAGCTTTGTCCGCTGTGAGTGAAAAAGTCTTTAATGTTTTGGTGTACATGATATAACATTTTTTAAGATAGCTTTCAGGCAAAAGTCATTAAATCCAAAACTACAGTTTTGAGATGTAGTCAATTTCAACTATGATTTTGAATCTTTATGATAAATAATAAAAATTATTTTACAGATTTCTAGCTCCTAGTTTACTGAAGTCTAGATTAAGAGACAGGTTTATATTACGAAATAATTTATTGCAAATTCTAATTGACTGCAGCAGTCAGTCGAAAGGTTTTTTTGTGGACTTACTGACTTTTGCTTGAACGACAAAGATATGCAAATTGTTCCAATTACTGAATCCATTCCAAAATTAATAAAAATCTAATAATGTTACAACTGTGTTTTTTTAAATGACAGAGCAAAAAATAAAGTTTTTTTTTTTTAGATAAGTGGCGCACCATTACGGCTTTATAAATTTGCTACAGCGAGAGATTTCCATGAGCAATGGCTACCGATCAGCAGAAGCCAATGCGCGTTTTCTGATTTCCTCTTTTAGTTTTTCTTTAAAATCTCGAATACTCTTGACTTACTGACGTTTAGAATACAGGCCACCTTCACGAAATAATTAAATGTAAATTAAAATTGACTGAAGTAGTTCATCAAAATGTTTTTGAACGACGACGAAATCAAGTATTTTGGGCGAATTTCAGGGCAGTAAATGTTCCTATGTTACAGTTGAGTCGATAAACAATTGTGCCTCACAACAGTACCATCATAAAAGGATATTTTAGTAGACATCCTGCGATATAAAAACCCAAAATATTATTGCACTTGATTGGCTAGCACCATGATAATTTTTCCTAAAAATTCTTTGCTTAAAAGAAATATGAGTAAATGTTTCTTGAAGAGGCCTCCAATATTTCCATTAAAAATCTTCTGGGCCAAGATATTCTTCTGCATTTTATGATGTCTCAAGAGCTTATGTGTTTGAACAAAAATAATCTTCTGTTTATCTTTCACTTTATCTGCACTAGAATTTAAACTGTTAGGTTAAGAACAGAAGCAGCAAATGCGAAATTCAAAGGAGTTGAAAAAGAAATGAATTTTGCTGTGTCCTATGAACAGGTCTTTTTTTTCATTGGTAAAATAAAAAAAGATTGAAGGTGAAGACGTACTTATGAAGTTCCTAGAAAAAAGCGCGGATAATTTCCGCTGGCCAGAAAGAGAGCAAAAAGAAAAGGTGAACGTTAAATTAATTTTCTATTTATCTGTACAACTATATGGAAATAACCCATTTACTATGCACATTGACCAAATAATTATTGCTTATAAATGCTACAAGAGGAATCGTTTGGGAATATGGAAATAAGGACTTCTTGACATTCGATGAGTATTTGCAGTACTCAGTTCTTAATTTGCTCTAATTGTTTATTATGTTCAGAGAGCATTTCAGTTAATTAAATAAATTTTAATGTAATATTTTTACATAAAATAGTAATAAATATTGAAATAAAAGCAATCGATTTTTTTTAACGAGTGCCACAAAACACATGTTCAGCACAAAGTATAGAGCAGCATTACAGTCGGACCTCTATTTAACGAACCTCTATTTTGCGAATTTCTCTATTTTGCGAACTTTTTCTTGGAACCAAGAACATTTTGCGAATTCCTTCGTAAAATAACCTCCAAATAGCGAAGTGCATTCTCTATTTAACGAACTTTCTCTTGTGATCCAATATTTTTTTCTCCCTATTTCTCAAAATATTTCTAAACATTTCAAACTTATTCTTTCTTTTAACACATTTTATGGTAATCAATGACCTTGAAGCTGGAAAATGTCAGAGCGAAAGTGCTTGAGCATCAAAGAAAAAAAATTTAATTCTTCATGAGGTGGATAAAGAAAAAAGGATATTGCTTTAAAATTTGGTATTCCTCCAAACAGCTTATCAACCATAATAAAAAAAAATCGTGATAAGATACAATTATGATTCATCGAATTCTTGTTCAAACTGTTTAAAAGCATGTGTCTATGAACATGTGGATGAGGCAGTTTTGAAGTGGACAGTGTGAAAAATAAAAACAATACGGCAATGAATTGCGATGAAGACGAAGACGATGAAGATGGAAATGATCATGATGCAGAAATCAACAAACCTTCGTATGATGAAATGCTAAAATTCATTAATTTTAATATAAAATTATTTTTTTATTGAAAATACAGTGTATTCCCGGACAAATGTTTTGTTTTATTCTTGTTTTCCTTGCAGATTTCTTTTTGATGGGTTAAATATATTAATTTTCAAAATAAAGGTGTGATTAATTACTTTTTTAATAATATTTAGTGTTTATAAATTTAAAATCTGTTTTGTGTAGTTTAAAGTATTTTATAGGGTGAATCTCTATTTAACGAATTTTCCATATAACGAACTTTTTTTCAAGATTTAACGACTTCGTTAAATAGAGGTCCGACTGTATATAAAACTTGAAAAAAGTTACCATAGATCTGTGAATTGATTTTGTTTCTGCTACACGTAAGTCTTTTTTTCCAGCTAATTTCAGACCTGGTCACTCTTGGCACAAGCAGTGAATGACCTCTAAAATCATGCAATTTTGTGTTTTTCGCAATTTCAATGTCAAATATTTCTGTACTCCAAAAGTCAATCACGCATGTCTCGCTCTTTTTCGGTATTTCTCATTAGTATGTATTCTCTGAAATATATACTTTTGTGGTTTACTGTTGGCAAAAGAAGATTTTGACGGTCAAAGTTACAGAAAAAAGCCTTTTTTCGTCGAATTTTGAATGACCTTTGGCCTTGGTGCCAAAAGTAAACCATAAGTTTTTATGTCCTAACAGTCAGTGCGGCAGTAGAAGAACACAAAATAATTACCAATGCCATGGTTCACTCTTGACACAAAAAGTATTACCTTATGTAAAATGGTATGTTTTTCTTAAAATAATGGACGATCTTCAATTTTGGACTATAGGAAAATCTTTTTTTGCGAAAATAAAAAAACACGTGTCTAATAGTTTTACATGAAGAACATATCCTGAAAATTTCAACAAAATCTAAAATGTCAACTATCCAAGCCTGCCTGATTCTTAAAAAAACTGGCTCTTAATGTTAATGGCTAGTTTAAACCGACTTCTAAAAACATGGTCCTTGAAAAGAATTTGGCCCTCAAGAGAAATCTTAATCGTTGTACACTGCTGATCTTTAGCTCTTTTGACTTATATGAGTTCGCCGACCGAGTTTGTTTACTAGGCGAATCAGAGTGAAATTCTCTCTGAAATCGTCTTTACACTTCCACTGCGTTTTCACAGTTTCAGTAGAACTTTAATACATACTTTCTTTCTTCAAATTTAATATAAAATGGATCAATATTCCTCAATCGCTAAATCAGCAACAAAAATAACATTCAACGCTTTGCGAGCTACTAAAATGTGCTAATATTTTTGGGGACGTAAGTTGATTAATATTAAGGGGTTCTTTCCATCTAGGAAAGACGCGTGGAAACACGTATTACACCACACATTGATGATGATGATGTCCCTTCGTAGCTTTCCACGTACAGTTTGCTTGAGTTGCCACTGACTATATTATATATATGAAGTATTGATAACCAGAGTGGACCAATCCACGATGTTCGCCAAACCGAACTAGGTATCATATTTCAAATATTGAAACTGAGTCATTCGATAAGCTCTGTTATCTAGTACAGGCTTATCCATTCTAGATTTGAAAGAAAAAATGCATTTCGGTTCATTATGATGTCTAGGCAAGTAAATGCTTCATACTATAATCAGTGGCGGCTCTTGCATCGTAATCGTAAGGGATCTGTAATCATATATTACACTGCGCAGTTGTGCATTTCTTCGTAAGACAAATTTCGCTTTTTAAACTTAATTTTGAATAATTTAATAATTAGTTAATAAAAAGATAATAGTTTATTGACTTTATGCCTGTAAGATATTAATAAAGAATGTCTAATTAAGCAATTACTTACTTTTAATAAATTTAATTAAAAATTTAACTTCAAAATAATTTTTCTCAATTTCTTCTTCTATTTCCTACTTCCATACTTTCGCTTATAAAAATTTACGCAAATGCGGTTGAACTATAAGAAAATCATAAAAATGTTAAAATAAATACATATTGTATAGCAACGGATTCGGAAACCCTCTTTGCTTTCGCGCATGCGCCGGGCGGAGTTATTTTCAGAAAAATAGGGAGAAAGTGAAGAATGGAGGGTGATGTTTGTATTTTACTGAGCGTGATCTAACAAAGAACTCCGGAAATGCGCTCATATGACTCATTGCCTGACACCCCTTTCCGGTGTAAAATCGTCCAAAAGTGGTAGTCTCGGAATACGTTGCTGAACAGTATGTAGGGATATTATTTCATATTTATTTACAAAAAAATTTATATTGCAGTAATTTTTATTTAGCATTATTTATCTTTCATTTTCCCCCCAAATTTTAGATTCGCGAAAAAATTTTCTGTATTAAAAAACCGTTTAAACCCCTTACCTAATCTATATGTCTCCGATTTTTTTTCTACAGTAGCCTCTTCCCTTCAAACCGTGTGGTTGAAAAAAAAGGGCTTTGTTACTGCACATGCGCAGCGGAAGGAAATGGGAACTAGGACTCCCTATAAAAAATGTCGCAAAACACGCAATGCCGGAACGTTTTGTTAAATTATTTCACTTGCACTTGATATCTTTTAAAGAATTTGTTGCATATATTATTTTAGTTTCTATAAGACCAATATATAATCTTAAATATATCTGAAGTTTACAAACACTCACCATAATATTATTAAGTCATGTTTTCAAGTAAAGCATGCATATTTCTAAAAAAAATGGTTGACATTTAGAATGCAGACAGTATAAAATTAAAAAAAAACTCGTTGGCTGTGCGGGGGAGGGGCGCTGTATTGCTTCCTCGCCTGGTTGAAAATGTTACCGCAGCCCGCCGCTGCGCCGCAGCCCCCCCCCCCCCCAAAGTTAGCAGAATTCTTGATTTTATTTAAAATCACTGCAACTGTTTGTTCTTAATTTCCCTTTTTTAAAAAAATAATAGAAACGTGACAACATTGCTTTCTGGCTTGACAGGCTCGAAAATTTTCCTACTTTTCTAGTCATTCCACTTGTACTTGTAGCGTCAACGCAGTCGAAAACATTTTTTGTCTAGTCATTTCAGTGTATTTTTTTAATTAAATTATCGAAAGTAATGTATTTATCTTTAAGATTTTTACTGTCAGGTGAGAAAAGTCTGTAAAGTTAAAGTATTTTGGTTTACATGAGCCATGAGGTTTGATACTCGTCACGACGATAAAAAAATTTTATGACCTCAGCCCCTCCCAGACCGAATCCTGGATTCGCCACTGCTCTGAGTGTTTATACACCTGCCGCCCCTGCTTATGATATATATTTCTACCAAAAGCATATTTTTATGGCGACTTTCCTTGTACACCTCCCTCCTCTGAAACTAAATTCTACAATCCCATAAATTTGGAATGGTGAAACTCGTATTCATATCGAGAAACCTCCGATTCTGATGAGGTGTGTAAATGGTCTCGCCCAGACATCGCGATAACCAGATGACGTGTTCGTTTTCGGGGATCCCCTTACAGCAAGAAACCCTTTAAGTGTGTTGGATGCGCGGGCAGGTGCTCCGTTCGGCTCGGGTGCGGTTCGAATCACCCGTGACCGTCATGCTTTGGATGCCCCGTTCGACTTCTGTCTCGTGCCTCCTTGCCACATGGCTCGTGCTATTTATTACCTGAGCGCAAGCCGAACGCACGAAGCGTGTCATACGAGACGATGCTTCTTGTTTCGGATTCGTCAATTAGGAAGAAGAGATCGGGGAATTTTTGGCGCGAAAACGGCTTGTTCCAGCACGTGGTTTTCGTGCGCGCGAACGCGATGTTTGTTTTGTTCATCATTCGTTTTATTAACTTTAGGCAGAAGGTTCGAATTGTTAATCCTTAAATAAAAAACTGACTTATTAATAAAGCACTCAAATATGCAAGAGTAGTTCCGAAATTTCGGATTTTTGTCCCTGGTTGAAAAAGTGTCCCGAAGTGTCGATGTAAATAAAAGTGAAAATTCATAAATAATTTTAACGCTGAAGAAACCTAAACTGCTAAATAGATTTTCTTCAAATTTTGTTCATATATACTATGAAACATAAGGAAGGGTTTAGTGAAGGCTTCGTGACAATTATTTAAATAGTTATTTTTTATTTATAAAAAAAAACTATGTTTCCAAGTTTAGAAAATATTATTTGTGTGTCATTCCTATTTGTGTTCACATTTATGGACGAGTTTCCTGGTTTGTTTACATGCCTGTAATACGTATTTCCGGTGTAATGCTAAGTCAATGGATCTTCAAAGCGGAAGTACAACATACAAGCAGATAAAGTCGAGGTTTTAAATGTAAGTAAACAAACCAGAAAACTCGTCCATAGACAATTAGTGTTGTCATTCCTATTGAATAAAAGCATTACAGATTTTTTAAATCATTTTATTTATTTATTTGTCATCGAGTTGGCACTCGTAATACTTTTGTATCATTCTTTAAATATTAATAACTTCTTAGGAACAATTAGCTTTCGACGAATTTTAAAAATCAGTTCATTCTATAACAATTAAAATAATAATTTGTCTATAATTTTCATCAAAGTATTGTTTATAATTTTTCCAGAACTTACGACATTTAAAAATCGTTTGGTGCAAAGGATATACTCATTTTAATCTTTCTTAATATAAATAAAAATCATTGTGGGTAAATATGTTCCATATCTCCTACTAAGACAATGGATCGATTTCAACCAAATTTTGCACACTTATTATTTAAGACAAGGGGAAGACACCTGTGAACTTTTCAGGCAAGGAGAAGACACCTGTGAACTTTTCAAAGTTCAAAAGTTAATCAAATAGTCAGTTAAT
This sequence comes from Araneus ventricosus, assembly GCA_013235015.1. NCBI lineage: Eukaryota > Metazoa > Arthropoda > Arachnida > Araneae > Araneidae > Araneus > Araneus ventricosus. The sequence continues at coordinate 7,858 of BGPR01032259.1, read as the reverse complement.
TAGAAATTAACAGAAACCGTTTTCCCGCAGTAACTTCGGAGTAATATATCCCACCAAAAATATTTTTATACCATCTTAAAGTTCAAATTTTTGCCCTTTCAAAGATACCAATTTTATATCTGTGTAATGTTTCCTTCAACTTTTATTAATTTTTCAAAATTTAATAAATAGTTGATTACATGCAGACGATTTCGAAATAATGCTAATTTATAGATACTTCGTTACTAGGCAACAATGCGACTTTCAATTATTCTACCTTTAATTAGCTTTTCAGTGACACAAATTTAATATCCGTAGATTTGTTTCCCTAATTTTAATACAATTTTTCAAAACTAATTTTATACGCAGTATATAACAATTTTTTTTATTAATTTATATTACAATATATGGCAAATTTTTATTTTATATTTTATTACATACGAAGAACTGTTGTCAGAATACATTAATAGAATTCTGTAAGAATACTAAAATAAAAGTTTAAAAAGCAGAACACTTTATATCAGAAGCAACTATTGATTTGGCTTAATTTCATGTTTATATAATAATAATTACAGTAGAACCTCGATTATCTGAACTAATTGGGACCGCTAGTACCTCGGATATCGAAAATCTCGGTTAATAGAAACTGTGTATAAAAATTCGCCGTGCTCGCGAATTTAACATCTTTTAAAATAAAAAAACAACAGAACGTTTTTTAAATAATAAAACTAAACATATATAAAGTTCAGTTTCACAGCTCAACAAATTTAAAAAGGAAATCAACTACCAGTAGTAAATTTCAAAAAGCAAATTGAATTTTTTTTTTTAAACTATACTAAGTTAAATATTGAAAGATGAATTTTCAAAAATAACACAAATCTCAAGAAAATATTGTATTTTTTAAATTTAATATACATTTATTTGCTAAATCTACAATACTTTTTAAAATAGTCTGTTACCTTTCGTTTCAAAAGTCCAGAATTTCTATCAGTGGCTGCCCGATCACGCCAATTTTTGAGCAACAGAAGATCTATCGGCGTAACATCGCTTCTTTGCTCAAAATATGTTAGGGCAGTTGCTAGTGCTTGAACACCTTAGTATGACTCAGTGGCGAATCCAGGATTCGGGTCTGGGGGGGGGGGGGCTGAGGGCATAAGAATTTTGTATCATAGTGACGAATGTCAAACCTCATGGCTTATATAAACCAAAACACTTTAACTTTACAGGCTTTCCTCTCCTGACAATAAGAATAATAAAGAACACTACAATACTTTTAATTTTTTTACATAATAAAAAATACAATGAAATAGCTGACAAAAAAATGTTTTCGACCGCGCCAACGCTACAAGTGCAAGTGGAATGACTAGAAAAGTAGGAAAATTTTCGAGCCTGTCAAGTCAGAAAGCAATGCTGTCACGATTTTATTACTATTCTTTTAAAATGAGAATTAAGATCAAACAGTTGTAGTGATTTTAAATTAAATCAAGAATTTTGGTTCAGCTCTGGAGGGGGGGGGGGCTGCAGCCCGATAGCCCCTCCCCTGGATTCGCCACTGCTGTGGAATGATTTTTGGATCGTATAGCTGCTTTTACTAATTGCCATGTCTGGGCAATCATGTAGATTACGTCTTTCACATTTTTTTTTCAGAGCTTCATTTAGATTTTCTTCGCATTCAAGAATATGAAATAATTTTAAGATGATAAAGTTTCTTTTTGTAATGTCTCTTCATTGCTTCAATCACCCCTAACAAAAGCATTGTTCGCTGTTGACTTCTCAGGGTTCAATGTTTCTTGGAAGATGAGTGCTTTTGAGGACAGAAGAGGCTGTAGCACGGACAGTGAACTAAAAAGTGTGGTCTTTTTCAGGGCTCATTCAGGGAGAAAAAAAAAACACCTCAGATTTCGTTATCGGTTCGGTTAACAGAAACCACGGTTAATCGAGGTTGTACTCTATTTAATTAATTGTCTATTTAATTAAACAGGGAGAAAATTAGCTGTATATTTGACTTAATTGTTTATAGAATCTTTTGGTTCAATCGATATATTCTCATTTTGATGAGCAAAAAATACTTCAGACGATAAAATAGTTTTATGCGTAATAATATTTTAAACAAAAGTAGTTTTTAAATTAAAAATATTATACAAGAAAATAATTCAATCCCGAACAATGCCGGGTATTTCAGCTAGCTTAGAATAAAGTTACAGAAGAGTAGAGCTTTTGAGTTTTATATTTTATATTGATGTATTTTTTACATCAATAATATTAATCATTTTATCATCATTTTCTAAAATATGAATTCATTTACGTGCGGTTTGTCATTCCTTAGAGAGCTGATATTAAATATATTACTTTGTCATGTATGAAGTTTACACCGTGTAGTTGATTTGATATAAGATAACTGTGCCTTTTGTTATGTTATCAGAACTTGAAATTTTGTTCGCAAATACTAACGCATAAGGAGGGTTTATTAATTGAATGGTTAATTTTTTTATTAATAAAAGATATGAAAATATTTTCATTCCCAGCAAAGCCAAGTATATCCGCTAGCTAGTAATAAAAATGGTTAACTTTTTCAAAAATAATTTTAAAAAAAATTATAATAAGATGCAATTTTTATTTCATTACAGTGTTTTTATTTAATATCGACAACGATTCAGTGAGGCAGAAGAAAAAAATTGAATTTATTCTTTTGAATTTTTATCCAACACATATTAATTTTTTTTTCACTTAGAACAATTTTCAATTTAGAAAAAAAAACTAATTTTTTTTTCACTTGGAATAATTTTAATTAGAAGAAAAAATAAGCGTACACATATGTGTCAGTATCCTTAAAGAGGTTAAGAAAATCGTCATGATTTTACCACATTCTATAAATATTTGATTAAATTAATACATTATATTTTAAAATTTACCTTTACCATAGGATCAGACAAAATTTCTTGTTACTGTTTCAGATAGGCTGACTTAATGTTATCTAGGAGATATTTGCACTACTGAGATGTTTATTTCTTCATGACTCCTACATGTTGAATGATGATGTGTGGAGATATAAAAAAATGGACCAATGTACTGACCGATAAATCTATCATAACTTTTTGGAATGAAAAATGGAACGATAAAACCTTGATATAGTAAAAAATTAAATGTTATGAGAAAATAGAATCACAGCGTAAATATTGCAATGTGTCGAAACAATAAAGTTATTGGATATGTCTATATTGCTCAATATGAAATATTTCATTACTTTTGTAACATTAACGTAAAGGAATCTACTTTTGCCTTCAAGCTTGCCGAAAAGGGATTTTTTTTTTATTTCATTACATTGTTTTCATGTAATATCGACAACAATTCAGTGAGGCAGGAAAAAAAATGAATTTATTCTTTTGAATTTTTACCCAACACATATTAATTTTCTTTTCACTTAGAAAAATTTTCAATTAAAAGAAAACTAATTTTTTTTCACTTGGAATAATTTTAATTAGAAGAAAAAGTAAGCGTACACATATGTGTCAGTATCCTTAAAGAGGTTAAGAAAATCGTCATGATTTTGCCATATTCCATAAATATTTGATTAAATTAATACATTATATTTTAAAATTTACCTTTAAGTGCTTCATCTACATACCTTGTTCCCCTACGTAGATGTACGAATGGAGTCACGAAAACATTTTTTTTCCTGTCAAAAATAGGAACGGAAAAAAAATTTTGAACCGAAAACGGATTTTTGGTGAAAAAATTCTAAGCAGCCTTGCAAAAGGAGATAAGGTCAAGGCGCGGAATGTTATTTGTGGTGGTTTTTGCGTCACATTTGTTCACACCAGCCAACAATACGTCGGCAGCAGAAGAAAAAGCAAAGTTATCTCCTGGGTGGTCCTGTTCGCGCGCCTTCGGGCGACTCAATCGCCATCGAAATGACGACTTGTCAATCGCCAAATCGTTGGGGGTGGACTGGGGTGACAACATACCTTATGATGGCCTTGGTAAGGAGCCTGACAAGTTGTCGGGGCTCGCTCATAAAGTGCAAATCGTTTAAGGACGATTTTGAAATGAATGGCCAATTTGCGATATTCATTGTGATCAGGGGTTTTTAATGAGTCGCTGATCTCAAAGGTTCTCCAAACTTGACTACTGATCAGTGGCGAATCCGGGGGGGGGCTATCGGGCTACAGCCCCCCTCAGAGCCAAGCCCGAATTCCTGATTTAATTTAACACCATTACAACTGTTTTTTCTTAATTTCTCTCTTTAAAAAATAATGAAAACGTTTCAACATTGCTTTCTGGCTTGAAAGGCTCGAAAATTTTGCTACTTTTGTAGTCAGTGGCGGACTGACCAGGTTGCCAGCTTGCCCGATGACAAGTGGACCCCTTTACACATTAGTCAGTATGGGCCCCTAGGATATGTGTGTGATAGAGAAAGGAAATAGCGCTTTTTCTGGTAAATGTCCGGTACTCTCTCACAGTTTATTTTTAGTTTGGATAAAAAGTTCTCAAAATAACAGTATAGTTCCAAAGATACAGAACGCCACCCTATGCCCCCGTGCCTGATACCATTACAGTAAAATATACACTGTTCCAAAGATACAGTAGTTCGAAACCCGATTTCACTGAAGATCCGCCGTGTATGGGGTCTGTTGCACGCTAAATCATACGTAGTCGCCAAACGTCCTAACGCTGGTATGGCGTGGAAGTTTGGAGAGGGGGTGCCAGCTCAGGTGTCGTTCTCGTCATCTGACCGTGGTTCAAAATTATGAAGTCCGTCCAAAAATAGCCCTCGTGTTGCTTCAAAACGGGACGTTAATATAACTAAACTAAACCAAAGATATAGTATGCTATATTCCCACCAAAATTATTTCAAATTCAATCATAAATTTGTATTTATATTTGGGCATTTCTAACTTCTAATAATATCTATTATACGTGTATGCTGTAATTAGTAATACAGTCGACGCTCGTTATAACGACCACACATTATAAAGACCATTCCATTATAATGACCAGTGATAAAATTCCCAACTATGTTTCCTTATGCACTCTATGTTATTTTACTTCCGGTATAACGACCGTCCAGTGTCGTCTAATCCCAATACAACGTCCGAATTCAGCGGACACTCTTCTCGGTATTTTTCCAAAATTCCTTTATTTTCTACTTTGAAATCTATTTTAGAAATATATTTTTAATTGATAAAATTGTATTTTTAATACCAATAATAAAAAATAATTTGAGTATTTAGTCGGAATCTCTTTAAAAATAGCCTATTTTTACGGACCTGCTGAGAGCCCATGTGTACATTTTTTAATTATATCCACTATAGCGACCACTCGTTATAAAGACCTTTTGCTGTGGGACGCAGAGGGTCGTTATAACGAGCGTCAGCTGTATATATAACAGATTTTTAGATTAGGAATACATTTTGTTAAGTTATTAATTTTAATTCATAATGTTTATAAAAAATAAAATCAAAATATTGTATATATAATGGCATTGTAGATGTGAGCCGGCCGCAATGACTCCTGGCAACCACTGTTTTAGGATCCAGTCCGCTACTGTTTGTAGTCATTCCACGTGTACTTGTAGCATTGACGCGGTCGAAGACATTTTTTGGCTAGTTATTCCATTGTAATTTTTATTAAATTATCGAAAGTATTGTATTGTTCTTTATGATTCTTACTGTCAGGCGGGTAAAGTCTGTCAAGTTAAAGAGTTTTGGTTTACTTTAGCCTTGAAGTTTGACATTCATCACGACGATACAAAGTTTTTATGACCTCAGCCCCTCCCCCCAGACCGGAATCCTAGATTCGCCACTGCTACTGATGCAAATAAAGAGACATGACAATTAATATCCCATGGATTATTAGGATATTGTCAGCAGAAATAAAAGCACTGCAGTCTGGAAATTCTATAATAAATTAATTATAAAGAATGTGTTAAAACTGTATCAAATGTATGTGCAGTGAAAATTGAATAACTGACGTTTTTAAATCGAATACGTCGGTAAATTCGGAATTTTCTCTTGTCGCTTAATTCAATTCCTACTATTAGTTCACACTCTCCCTATATATATTTATTTATATATCTTGTTCAAATTTTCAATCGTTAATAAAATACTTTTTATTCATCCACTCAAGTTCAAATACATTTTTTAAAACTTGTAGTGGATGACACTTGAGTTAATACAGCTTTTTCAAATATTAATTCACTAATTAAATTTAATTAATTAATTTCAGTTTTATATGGGAGAAAAAAATTTCTAAAATAAAATTTTTTTGTTGACCTAAGTAGGAATTGACTTACAATTTTTTTTATATATATTACTTGTTTTCTATTAAAATAATAAAATAGCCCTCGTGTTGCTTCAAAACGGGGCGTTAATATGACTAAGCTAAAATGATAATGAAATATCGTCTATAGTTCATATTTGTTTTGGATAATTCGAAATCGAAACTTAAAATTGTTTTAAAAAATTGCTCTTATTTATGAATTGTTTTCTTTCATTAATTACGTCCGAACACATAACATACGTACCTTGTGCTCACAGTAATTTAACCCTTAAAAATTAAGATTTTTTTTAAAATTGATTTTAAAATGCTTTTTGACTTTCAGTTCTTGAATAAAACATGGGAAAAATACTTTCAAAATCCTATTTTGTTTTAAGTATGGTTTATGGCTAAAAAACAGTTTGGTACCAACTGACAACACTGGGCTTTATTTCAGAAAAAAATTCCCTTGATAAAATTCTACAATGTCAAACACGGATGAATTTTAATAAGTAACAATAAGGATAAGGAGTTTCCTTCAACATTGTAGAATAAAATATGGTATTCTCAAGTGTACGAACGAAGTTAAAAAGATGCAGCCCCAAGTGAAAAACATCAATTTGTTTTTATTTTTTTATCATCAGTCATGCTGCCATCTATATGTTATAAATTGATATAATAAAATTGATTAATTGGCAACAACATTCAGTTTTATTCTCAAAATTTTAGAAGACAAAATTGGTTATGCTGCTTGAAGGCAATATGGGCCTTTAGGAGTTTAGAGAACACTTTTTAAGGTTTTTAATTCACTCGAGGTTTTTACTGCTGTGAAATGTATTCAATCAAAAAAGGAATAAAAATTTTGCCATTTCATTCTGAAAACTTTGAACACATTACATGCGAATTGTACTGTATATTTTGAAGTTATGTTTCTCAAATGTTGAATTCTAAGTGCTCTATATTGTTTTTTAAAATTACTATTTAAAAATATAAGATTTTTAATTATAATTATATTTACTTTATTTATTAAATTATTACTTTATTTAAATATTAATTAAAAATAAATCTTTACTGTCATTTTTAGTTTAAAAATTGCCTATTTCTCTTTCTGCACTTATTTTTGGACTCAGTTTTCTGAATTCGAATTTAGAAGATAATTAGAGAAAATAAGTCTCAGTAAATAAATTAATATCAGTAAAAGAGAAATTTCAAGATTAAAGATTAGTTTAAAGTAAGTTTTTACAT
>BGPR01032258.1:0-17591 GCA_013235015.1 Araneus ventricosus | reverse complement strand
TACAACCAAATTTTTCTCTCGCCGCATTCACTGATGTAAATCCTCTTTTTCTGAAGATCCGGACACTACTCCGGACGTATGGTAACCTTAGGAATAGATGCCATAGACACAAAACCTTGGTTCGTTTATGTCATTCATTAACCAAACATGATTAGAGGGCGAAAATATAATACCGGAATATATACTGTCTGTCAGCCACGAGAACTGTGACCTCTAAAATGTCTAGTTTACGGCTGTCGCTATAGAAACAGGTTATCGTAGGAAGAATCCATTTCTAGTAGGTAGAAGTTTATTCAAATGTGCTACATTGGCGCGTTTAGGGCCAAATGGGCTATGTATGGTAACCGAAAAGACGAATTATCAACTACTCTTTTTACCACCGCAAACTAGCGCGAAGAATAAAATAAAGCTCCGACTTCCGTCGGGTTCCTCCTATTCGAAATGGAACTTCCCTATCATAACCAGTTGCTATAGCGACCGCCGTACACTAGACATTTTGGCGGTCACAGTTCTCGTGGCGCACCGACAGTAGGCCCCGGGCAGTGGCGGTGAGTCGGAAGGGGACGAGGGAGCAGTTGGTCCTCTTCTTTTTTAGAGAAAATTTAAATTTTTATTTCACTTTAACTGCCTAAAACTAGGAATTATAAAAAAGCAACAGTGTCCGGGAAAACTAGCTAATTTTTTAACTAAATTTTTAAATTCTATTGTCTACCAGCTATACTCCCGGGTATTTTAGATGTCTATAAATTTTTTGACCCTCACTTTTTCCACCAATCGCATTATGTCAATCTGAGTAAAAGTGCGTAGTGATTCCTGCGGCTCGTGAGAGCCGCTACCCACGATCGACTGGCCGATTCGTGTCGTTGAGGCCCCGGGGACCCCACCCCCCATTTTTCGGGGGGGAGTTAAAAAAAAAAATAGGTAACCCCATGCCCCCTTTGTGTCTCCACAGGTGGAATGGGGGTTCCTATTGTTATATGTTACTGCTCAACGACACAAATCGGCTGGTGTGCACCGGGCCTTAGTAGACCAATCGCCACTACTGGCCCCAGGCGCATGTTTACACTTGCTACACTACTCGGGTAAGGGGGTGGGGGCAAAAGAATCGTATCATGCCCTGGGCACCACTCGCTACCCCACTGCTTATTATATCCACGATTTCAGTCCAGCATCATAATTCCGCTGAATATTATTCATTTCTGTCTTAGCATCAATGTAAAGTGACCAGACATCCCGAATGAGTCAGGGATTCCTAGCAGGCTTTCATCCGTTTTCAGACCCCATTTTGATCTGAAAAATATTTCCGCAACCTCCACTGTGTAAGAGAAAGTATTTTTAACACCTCAGGTGTGTTTAGGCAGGGCCGGCCTTTAGCCGATTGGACCAATTGCTCAAAATAGGACCCCGCGCAAGAGTGCAACAAAAAATGTACTCAAACTTATTCAAATTACAATCGAGTATCATTTTCATTTCAAAACATTATCCTCAGGAAATTTTTCATACTTTTAAATTCGTTTACAAACCAATTTTTTCTTGGAGCTAGCTGACTGTCTCAGAAATCAAAAATTGTAATTTTTTTTTAGGGGGTTCTGGATTGTTTTCGTTAGTTAAATACGCCAGTATTTTGTGTCCCTCAGTGATCATTAACAAATACCTTTATAAGGCTTTTAATTCCCTAGAGAACTTAATTTCTCTACAATGCATCAAATCATAAAAACAAAAAAATTATCATTTCTTGAACTTTTTAAAAGCAAGTGAAGTTATTAAAATTATTATTTTAAACTTATTAAAATTTTACCAATACATATTATTTTATTTATTAAAATTTCCTATTGTTTATTTATTTATTATTGTAGATGGACGAGACTCATGTTTATATGGAATGCCGCTGTTGAAGAATTAATTTAATTTCAGGAACCATTTTAATTAGATGGCTGAGTTCCACGACACAGTACATTAAAAGGTACAAGACGCAAGACAGAGAACAACAACACAACACAAGTACACAGAAGAAAAAGAGAGAGAGGCGTCATGGGAAAAACCCGGATGGCTCTAATAGCGCCACCTACCATAAAAAGGAGAAGGCAGTAAATTGTAACCGCTACATTATGTATTATTTATTAAAACTTAAATATATAGGGATTTTCCAAAATGTTTCCATTTGGGCGCCCCTAATCTTGTAAGGCCTGTTCTGTGTTTAGAAAGACAGACAAATAGCAGAATAGGTCATTGAAATATGATAAACAAAACGAACTAGTTAAATATATTTATTTGTGAAGTTTTATAGTGTTTCAAATTAAAATGCTTTCTTATTCTAAAATGTGACGGAACTCATCGCTAATAATCTTTTCACAACCCCAAATTTCACTGTTCGCTATCCCACTTGAAGATGAAACCCATTAATTTAAGAAACCTTGATATAGAGTCTTCCGAACTGAAGTGACAGAAAATCTAGTCACTTTCAGAAGCGAATACTATAAATTAATTTCATAAAGATATTTTCTTAAGTATAGAGAATTATAATATTATGTTTGTTTGTTTCTTTTTAATTCTGAGATCCAACTTCCTTTTTTAAGCCAGATTCATATAGCATGGCTTAGAACGCGACATTTTTGTCATACGGAAAACCTGCAGTTCCCATTTGCGCTACAAATGAAGCTCTCTTTCTCCTACCTTTTTCCTACCAAGCCGTCTTTCGGGCGCCTACCCCTCCTTGTTGAACTCCCTGTGGGCAGGTGGGATCCCCCCCCCTCCCCATTTTCTTTCCTTCACTTTCTATATGGGTGGCATGGACTTGGTTTACAGTGTCTGCATCAGGGTTGCAATATTGGCCTTTTTAAGGCCAAATTATGGAAAGTTGGCCTTTTTTCAAAGTCTTTGGCCTTATGAATTTCCCTTTGGCCTTAGATTCAATTTTGGCCTTTTTTGGCTTTATTTTCGGTAATGACTTTTAGAGCCATTTTTAATAACTTATTTACTTAAATTAATTAATTCTAATTGATTATTAAATATTTTTTAATAAATTTTTGATATTACACTTTCCAAATTATATATAGTGAGCTGTCAAACGAAATAGCTTTTGAATAGAATAAGGATGTTTTTTCACTTAAATTTTAGTTTAATAATAGAGCATTGCACATATCCCGATCAAGTGGGATTTGTTTTTATGAAAGATAGCCCTTTTTCTTATAACCAATGAGATCTTCAATCAGTTTGTCAGATTTGGCCTTTTTGGCCTTATTTTGCTATTTTGATCTGGCAACCCTGGTCTGCATAAAGATGTGATCAACGTAAAAATAATATCTTAAATGATGCACAGGGGCGGATTAAGTTTGGCGCCCCTCTAAAACATCACACATTAAAAGCGTATTTATTTCAATATTTTAACGTTTTAAAATAGGATAATTATGAGTTCTTTTAATCATTAAAATTTAATTGTTACGAATAATTACTAATATATTATTTAATTTTTATAATTATTTTAATTAATCTCTGCTGATAATTAAGACTTTTTGAATTCAGTAATTTTATTTTTTTTTATCTGAAATACGGTAGCGTAAATATCATCGAAATAAGTTATGGATTCTTTGAATGGAGGGAAATGTGACTGGCTCTTTCTTAGCAAAATTACTTTGTATATTATTATTGAATGCATAACTTATTTTCTACGCAACATTCGCCAATGCAACGCGAGTTCTTAACCTCTGGGCCTTACAGTGCTGAAAGTAAATGACATAAAAACATGGAACTTCATTACACTTACACAACGTTTAATCTATACTTATAAAAGTCAATGTTTGCGTGTGTGCGATGTCCATACAAATCTATCGCACTTACAGCCATGAAATTTGGCACACAGGTATACGTAATGGTGACTCAATGCACATCGAAGCCAGAATTTTAAAATTTAATCTGGAAATTTTTTTATTTAATGTTTTGTGTTGTTTTGGGTCACTTTTGGCACGTTTACGGCTGTAGTATCTTTTCTAAAGATCGTTGAAAAACAACCAATGCACCATCGGATAGAACAAACAATTTTCGTTCTAATTAAGTTTGTTTTGAGCTTCAAACGTAATTTACTGAATTTTGAGATTTTTTAAAAAAAATGGTCAGTTTTGCCATCGAAATTTTACTTTTGTTTTTAAATTTCCTGCATCCGACGTTCTAATAACACTATTATTTTCAATTTTTTTCCCAGCTTATAACTGGAACGGTTCTGTCGAATTTAAAACAAGAACGGTTAAAATATCCTTTCCCGCTTTTTTAAAATTAATTTTTCCCTGATCAGTTCAAACAGTTTTTTTTGCTAGCGAGATTTGGCAGGGAGAATTTCTCCGGACGATCCCAGAATGCATTGTTGCTTCCTCGCAGGAGGTGACGTAATATGCTTTCATTCCCAGCATGCATTTCTACAATCCGATTCCTCCCGATGACGTCATTGCATTCCCGTCATTGCCGAGAGGAAAAATAAGCGGGAAAATCATTAATGTGTATATTTTGTTTTGAAGTTGTTTTCAAAACTTTTTCGTGCCATTGTGGGCATTTTTCCCCAAATTTGTCGAAGTTTCCCAAACAAGTCGAAGTCGAATTTGTCTGATTACACGGGCAACGCCGTGCGCGTACTGCTAGTGACTCATAAAGATAAAAAAGAGGGTCATTTTAATACTAATTTAATACATTTTAATACTAATTATTGAAATACTTGAAGATTTGTGCCCGTCTAAGACGGGCTTTTAGCTCTTCAAACATATCTCATATCCCATTGTCACAGATTTACTGACGAAAGTTATAGTAGAAAACCTCATGTACATTGGCAGAGTGCTTAAGAAATAAAAAAAAAGCATGAAAAACAGAACTGATGAATCAATTGACACTAACCTTCATTTAATGATAACCTTACTTTTAGCAATTACTTCCGTTTCATCCGAGTAAAAATAATGCAAAATCCACTAACAGAACAAAAATGCATTACTAAATACAAAATAAAAAGGAAAAAAAATACTTCAGATTGTGGTAGATATTAAACTATGTTCTATTAGTGACCTTGGACCTCTTCTGTTCATTGTCTACATAAATATTTCTAATGGAGTCAAATAACTGGCCATGTCATGTGACCTCTAATACCATGTTGTCGGTACGATCGTCACTTTCTTATTCCTCTTGTAAAATCTGCATTCGATTTCAACATTAAAATGACGGAGCACATTTTATGACTAGCGGCATGATAGCTGGTTTAAAACATGCCAAAAAGCAATAAAAGATAGCTACCATAATCATTTAGGCTATATTTCTTAACATTCGTAATATCACAGATAGCTTGGTTTACAGATTCCACAAAAATTTTCATGAAATAAAATATGAAAGCAAAATGCATTAGTATATTACCTCATCTTTCAACAATGAAATAGACACACACAATTAAATATTTGCTTAAACAACGAAAACGGTTTGAATTGCGTTGCAACAATGAAAAGAATTGTTGTAAAACATGCCAAAAACATTTTTAAAAAGTTATTAAAAATAAAGGAAAACTTGTACGGCAACTTAATTGAAATCATTGAAAAGGTAATTTTTTGAAATTTCAGATTGTGTAAAAATGATTTTCGAGCTGTAATATTTTCGGAAGTTATTAATGGAAAACTCCAAAATTTCTCTTAATTTTTAATTAATTAAAATTCTAAATGAAATTTCAAAAAAGGGTTCCGAGGTTCACATTCTCACCCTCCAAAGTAGGTTTGTGCCGAATTTCGTAGCTTTAGTTTCAGCGGTTTTCCCTGTAGAGAACCAATACACACACATTCTCCTTTATTATTACTAGAGATATGAAGATATGCATTTATAGGTTTAAAATTTGTTAATAATTATTTTTACTAGTTTTGGCTATTATCTTATTTTTTTGTGAAATTTAGATAATAATCTGCAGATTTTTTCCGATATCAGTGCGGTACATTTTATTTCCTAAGAGATTTATGTTCATAATTCTTCATTTTCTATTATTGCTTGTCGTTCATCAGACAATTCTTACTGCACCGACATTCTACAAATAGCTAATTATTCCATATAACTAATTATTATAACTGAATTCACTAATTAATCCTTAATTACCTTTAATTAAATATAAAATTAATTATGTGTTATTTTGAAGTTACCTAAATTAGAGAAATTTTGCTTGCCACCCCCGCCGGAAATTTTTGGCTCCGCTTCTGAGGACAGTAGTTCCTTTCGTCAAAAGAAGATGGCCGATTTGTTTCTACTAATTAAGGTACTGTATTCATTCTTAAATACCAATTCAAATGTTTCTAAGTTGGGAATAAGCATTAACTTTGTTTCTGATTCCTAATTGTTATTTTCCTTCATTTCTTTTAATAAATTATTTTCAAAAAACTTAAAAAAAAAAATGTTCGGATTATCCTGAATTTCGGATTCCCGAGGTTCTACTGGTGTAAAATATCTTGTAAATATATTGCAGCCAACAGTATAAAAACAGCGGTCCTTTTGAAATTATAACTTTAAATCCGAAATTTACGCCTATGAGATAAAAAAAAATGTAATGCGTTAGTGAAGAGGAGGTGAGCAGATAGAAAATAAAGAATTTATCTTCCATCTTAATCTTTCTCTTGGTAACGACGAAATAATCGGCCATGTCCTGGAAAGGAGAAAGATGACGAGGGAGAGGATGAAGATGAAGACTACAGGCAGATTAAAAAAGTTAAGTGGAAAGAAGCAGACATAGGATTGAAACTTCATGACATACACGATGAGTTTTTAAAATTCCAACTATAAACTCGTTAGCAAGCAGACACCCGAATTTATATGTCATTACACCAAGAAATGTTCAACATGTGACACTATATATAGGTATTTTAAAATGTTGTTCATTTTTGTTTTTCTAAAACAAAATAGTACGTGTATGTGTTATCATTTTAAATATTGTTTAGCAACGGATTCGGAAACCCTCCGCGCTTTTGCACATGCGCCGGACGGAGTTATTTTCATCAAAATCGGGGGAAAGTGAAGAATGGAAGGGTGATGTTTGCATTTGACTGAGCGTGATCTGACAAAGAACTCCGGAAATGCGCTCATATGACTCATTGCCTGACACCCCTTTCCGGTGTAAAATCGTCCAAAAGTGGTAGTCTCGGAATCCGTTGCTGAACAGTAATCTGCACGATTTCTGTTATTATTGATTTTTTTTATAACCGATAAAGAGAAAAGCATGGCCAACGCTTAATATACTTCGTATACTGCAGTTTCTACAGATGACAACAAAAAACATAAACTTGACGTTGTGTATAAAATATTACTTGGTCATTGTTTATAAGGTTTTCTTAGAAGAGAAATTTACGTTAAGAAATTCCAATTATTCGAATGCATACTAGGCAAATATCTAAAAGTCATTTTTATTAAAAAGCATACGTTGTGAAGAAAGAAAGCCCCTGTCTTTTCCACCATTATTGAGTGTTTCAGATGAGCGCGTTATCAAGCCAATATCTTGTTATTGACTTTTCAATAAATATTGCATTTTTAGGAATAAAATTTGATATCGCGCAATGCCTGTAAAATCAAAACAGTATTTGAATAAAGAAGCAACGTTAAAAATGTTTCAAAAATTCCAGAAACTGATAAACTGCATGGAAGCAATAGCTCAGCGGTGGAGGGAAAGTGATGTAGATGACTTGGATGTCAGTCTTGAGCCGGGCATGCACGAACGCTCTACTTCGCGCAAATGGCATGCTGGCAACGCACGCAGATCCATTAAAGCGGGACATTCACCACTAGGCCACTCCACTTTTTTCGGAACGCAGCTTGCCAAAACCTTTTACCAATGTAAAGCCGGCCATTCACTTCACAGATAAACTGGATATTTTGGCACACGAGAAGGGAAAAGCCATCAAAATCTATGGAAATCAGCCAAATGGCTTGTGGTGGTTGGAATTCTGTCTGGACTGAAATCGGAACGAAAAATCAGAGGGACCTGAAAGAGGCTAGCGAAAAGAACAATGCCTTGCGTAGATTGAAGACTCGCTTCGAGGGTAGCATAAATTAAAATCTGCTGACTGGGGAAAATCGAAGAGCGATTGACAAGCAGCTGTAGAGAGGGAAGAAGATCGCTCCCCCTACCTTCGTTCAGAGTTAGCGTCCTTTTAAATACAAGTGAATGGCGTGCCTGTATTTTTCGATTAAAATGAGTGAAAAAAACCGGGCTTAGGACAAATGGCATGGCTACACTTCAAGTGAATGCGTGGCTTAGGGACGCTATTAATGCTCTTATGTCCTTTTCTAAAGCTAAATATGATGAAGAGTTTGAAAAATGATACGATTGTCCTTTAACAATTCTGGGCCACTGATAATGATGGAACACGAAAAAATCAAACTATGATGCCCGGTCGCTATTTATCTTCATTATACCAGTGTCAGGAAACGTATTTAATACTATTTTCGATTCTCATGATCGGAAATCCTTCGAAGTTCTGTCCAAAATTAACGTTTTTACACACTTTTGTTGAATTTGAGTCGTTCCATGTTTGAAAGGTGGAATTTTGTAACGGGCTTTTCACCCACTCCCTGGTGTGCTGGAGTTTTCGAAATTTTGTACACTTGTACATTCATTATGATACTTCACTATTTTGATATTTTCAGAATTTAACAATCAGTAAATCTGTAAATTTATTTAAATTTTGATTCAGTGCCAGTGGCGCTACCTGATAGACAATTGCAGAAAAAAATTGATTTCAAGATATTTATAATAATGAATCATAAATTAAAGACCAAAAAGTAGAAAATTATTAAATAAAAAAAAATCTCTACTACTTTCTGGTACACTAATAAGAGTTTGTTATTAAAATTAAATTGAAACAAATTGAATTTTGGAAAAGATTTAAAGAAACAGCATTTTTTTTATTATTCGTTTTTTGCCCCTTCGTAGCATTTCACTTCGAAAAGTGGCATAAACGCACTAATGTTTTGTTCTCGGGCCCCCCCCCCCAAATCTGTCGCCCGGGGCATCTATACCCCCTTGTCCACCGGTCGCTACGCCACTGAAACTTACCCTCATCAAATCAAAAATCTAATTGTTATTTTTAATAACTAATAATTAAATCATTCATCATTAATTTAAAATGACTAAACTAAGTTACGCAGAAAGGTGACATTACGCAGTGTCGTTCTAAGTTCTACCACATCCATAGTTACAATCAGAGCCGGCCCGAACAAAAGCGGGGTCTGGTGCAAAGTTAACTTGAGGGGTCTTGAAACAAATTTCGTACAGCAAAATCATTCGTTTCATTTGCAATTTATTGCATTATACAACAACCAGCGTATAGTGCATGGAAATGATAAATAAATTATTTTTTTGTGAAGTTAATATTTCAGTGACACAGACAATCGTTAAGAAATCAAATAACAAAAGCAATCGCTGTATAAATACAATTTGGTATGCAACTTACTAGAGTAGTTTACAATACGTGATTTTTGTTTCATTTTCTTACATGGTTTATAGCAAATTCGTTGATAATGTTACCGTAATTTAATTGTTTGGTTAATTCGGATTCAGGAGGTAAATCGTTCTTGACCTTACGCTTGATCGCAAGTAGTTTTTTATTCTTTGTAATCTTGAGGAAGATCTTTCTGCGGATGCGAAGGTAAATTGGTCAGTATAATTTTCAGAACTGTTTCAAAATTGTTAGGAAATTCTGCATTTTAAGCTACGAAGCTTGCATCTTTTCTAAATTGTCTCTCGTACCTTTACTCTAAGATTCGAAGCATTCTTTCTTTGAGATTTTTACGTCATTTCTTTGAGCTAGTCACTTCACTTGACATCCATATTTAGCAGCTATTTAATCGGAATCGCATGACGTTGTCTATCCGATACCCGCAGCTGATATGTAGATCTGATTATTAGCAGAGTATATATACTTGTCTCTACTATGTCATTTAGACAGAGAGAGAGAAAGAAAGGAGGCACGGTCTGTAGGTCCTCTAAGTATTCTCTCCTAGGAGAGACTTCAGCTGTAAGCTGTTGATGTACGTATAAGATGTAGGACGAGTATCAACCTTCTTAAATGGAAATGTGATCTGTAAATATGTTCTTAAGGGGTCTATTCTGGTATCCCCGGTTGTGTTGGGTTCCGTTGTTAACCTGCGGAACCCAATCCAACGGGGGGTGCCAGAATAGACCCCTAAATGTGGTCGTCTAAATAAATGTCTCTTTTAACTTATACGATTCTAAAATGCTCTATCTCATAGAAATTCCACTGCATGCAATAAGCCAGGACGCTTTTAGCTCATTATCCAGCAGCTCTTCATAACTAGTGTTACTCAAGCTGCCTGTCTCTACTTTACGAGACTAACAAGTGATATTGGCAAACTCGCTTTCTGTGCCAAACAGTATACAAATCTCTTTTAAATAAATATTGTAATATTGTGTCCTGGAAGGCAAAACTCAATGGAAAATTACAATTCCGTTTAATAAATCTACACAACGAATTTTCATTTTTCAGAGTCGGTCAGCGGCCTGGGGCCTTCAGAAGCGCAGGGCCTTGTGCGCTCGCACCGTTCAACGTGCCCTCATGCCGGCCCTGGTTACAATACACGTGCCGCCACTGTCCCAAAACGTACATTACCATACACTTTTCAGTCTACAATCAACCCCAACGGAATGCATAACAATTTAACGTGACAGGTAGAATCTTGAACTCGATTAAAATTCTCCTCGTGTTTTCATTTTCTGCTAATTTAAAGGAACCTCCGAACTGAACTGACCCGAGCAGTTTCTCGGAGAAAGGTGTATACCTTTTTAAGGCGAAAAGAAGGCGTTCTCCCTCCATGCCCGATTGCGTGGTTTTACGACGGGATACAGATTGAGGATTCTGGTCATAAAAGCGATAGTTTCGCCGAATCAGAAATTCAAAGTAGCCACCGCTTCCATTGTTTTTTGCGGGATAAACACTATTTTTCCAAGGACTTATTACTTAATTTTGTATTAAGAATTAATCCCAGGCGTGTCTGAGGTGGGTTTGAAACAGGGTTGCCAGATCATACTAGCAAAATAAGGCCAAACCTTCTTAAAAATAAGGCCAAATTTGACAAACTGATTGAAGACCTCTTTGGTTATAAGAAAAAAGGCTATCCTTCATGAAAACAAATCTCACATGACAGGGATATGTGTTATCTATTATTAAACTAAAATTTAAGTGAAAAAATTTAAAACATCCGTATTCTATTCAAGAGCAATTTCGTTTGATAGTTCACTAAATATAATTTGAAAAGTGTAATATCAAAAATTCATTAAAATATTTAATAATCAATTAGAATTAATTAATTTAAGTAAATAAGTTATTAAAAATTGCTCTAAAAGTCGTTACCGAAAATAAGGCCAAAAATGAATCTAAGGCCAAAGAAAAATTCCTAAGGCCAAGGGCTTTGAAAAAAGACAAAATTTCCACAATTTGGCCTTAAAAAGGCCAACATGGCAACCTTAGATTGAAATATTCTAATGAGATGTGTAAAGACAAAAGAATAGAAGAAAAAAGTTGTGGGTTTTTATTTTTTACTTTCTCCTATTCGAAGCATGCATCAATTATTGTAACCTGTTGCAAAGATCCGACACCGAAATTTTTATTAATTTGTATGTTTTAGTCCTTGAGTCAGAGAAAAAAAAAACATTTTCGGAAATACATTGCATTCCCGATTATCCGGGTTAATCACCGGGAGGGATCGCACGGACAATCGAAAAACACGGATAATCCGAAAACTCCTTTTTATTAAAGAAAAAATCAACATCAGTATAAAAAATACTTACATTTGCATGCTGCATAACATCAAACTAGGAATTTTCCTTTTAACATTTACTGCTTTAAAAAATCTGTCATGCGTCTTTGCTTCTGCTGTTTGTTCATCTCTCGTCGTATATCGACACATATTTTACGAACCGCAGTAATGTCAACGTAATCAAATCCTTTTTATCCCATATAATCTAACAAAGTTCCCACAGATTGTAGAGCAGCAGAATGACAAATTGTATTTCCCTCATTTAGTACATCTTCTGCATCAGTACTAGCTGATTCTCCCTTATCAAGTTTTTGAAGGATTTCTAATTTTTGTTTAACATTTAAAAAGTTTCGTTTTCGTTTCACACCACTCATTTTTACCAGCAAAAAATTTCACGTTACTGACTGACGATAAACAAGAAGCAAAAACTGAAGGAACACGTGCGAAAGTGAGAGAAGACGAAGAAGTTAAAGAATGACGTATCAGGAAGAAGCGTGTTCGTACGAGAATGAGCTAGTAGGAAGTGGATAATTCATTTCTCGGAAAATTTTGGGTTGAACCAGTAGAGATTGTACGCGGAGGAAGAAAGAAAAAAAATCTATTCTTTAGCCTACGCCGTCATGGCTCACTAGTTTCACGGAATGAATCTCTCGATCGAACATCAGCATTGATTTTATATGAATGATAAGCGTGAAAATGTTTATCTTTGAATTTTTTTGTGAGTCCGGAATGAGCACGGCTAATAGAGAGTATACTGTACATTTGTCTGTCTGTAGGTGAACTTGACGTATCTGTTCACATAACCTTCTCATAGCAAGCGAGGCGGTCCCGGGCGGTCTAAAAATGTCCTCTTAACAACGGTGAAGGTCGATCTGAGACGGTTGGCTTCTTCTGAGGGGAGGTGAGGTTCTGGGATCTTAGGAGATAAGCGCGGTAGGGGGTCCAATTATCCTGGCCAACCACAGCCCATTTCCGTGCGCCTTCAGGAAAGGTTATAGCAGGGGGTGGGGTGGCGAGTACATTGAACACCCAGGTTGGGAGAGTCCATTTGATGTCGATTATTCAGAAAAATTCCCAGTTTTGAAGAGCTAGAAGAAAGAATTCGCCTTGGGATTAAAAAGTTAAAGTCATCATGACTTCATTAAGGTGTGGGGATAGGTCGTGGTGTTTATGTCTGGATGTGGGCAAAACATGCCTGTCCCACCCCCCATCCCTCTTTTAACTTAAACTTTCATAAATTAAAATTTAGAGATTGGGATAAAATTGCATTTAGACTAATATAAATCAATAATAGAAAGTTTCTGCTTATAGAGAGTAAAGAATTTTATACGGACCTACATTCATGACGATAAAACTGTGTATAAAATTTTATCCGTCTGGCTTTTCAAGTTTTTGAGTTATAGCGTTCGCATGACCTCGAACATACAGACAGACAGACTTCCCGCGGACGGATTTTGTCCAAAAGTTGATGGAAACCTACAAATTATGTTTAAAGACCACATACCAAATTTCATCCCCGTAGCTCTCATAGTTTTCGAGTTATCGTGTTCACAGGCACACAGACATGATTCCAAAATTGTGTTTTTCGGACTTAGGGAGGTCTAAAACGTGGAGATTCGTCAAAATCTCGAGTTCGAATTTTTTGACGATTACAATACTTTCTCTTTGTATACTTCGTATACGAGAAAGTAAAAACAAGACAAAAAAACCCCAAGAATTTTGGTTTAGCTCTGGGAGAGGCTGCAGCCCCATAGCCCCCCACTGGTAATTATGCAGCGCACAAGTTTCCCATGTTGTCAACTTGAGTTTCTTGTGAATATAGTTCATCTATATTAGATTTGGCCTAATCTTTCCGTAACGCTCAGAAATGTGGGCGTGGCTTGCCTACGTGCCAGAGATTCAGACCAGACAGTTGGTCTATAAATTAGCATACACACAGGGATACTGTTTTGATTGTGGGATTTAATAGCAATACAAGAATTAATTAATCTTCCTAATATAATCTTTTGGCATTTTTTTTTTGTTTCTTTATTTTAGCTTCCTTTCTTTTTTTATGTTGATTCATCAAATAGAATTGCGATATGTCCTTCGTTTTCTTTCTTTTTATTTAATTCATGCACACAGAACTATTTAGAATAGTTCAGTTTTTGTTCAAAGGTTTCCTTCTTTTTCGCACTTAATTTTGGAAATGAATATTTATATATTTTATATTCAAATTTTTTCCCTTAACCGTTCTTACACCGAAAGGCTCCTTTTACTTAAAGATTAGCATTCATCAATTCATATTTTTAAATTTTGTTTTTCTGTTAATGGATTTTGCATTATTCAATTCCTACTATTAGTTCACACTCTCCCTATATATATTTATTTATATATCTTGTTCAAATTTTGCAATCGATTTTAAACTAACTTCCCGATGAGCTAGAGACTTCAAACTTTAAACGTAGCTCAGAACTAGATGACGATGCAATATTAATTCGCTTTCTTGTCTGTCTGTTTGTCTGTCATTTCATATTTTGCATGACGCATGCGCAGTACGTTTTTCATTATATCTCGAAAACTATTAACATTACAGACTTGGTTCTTGGGTATATGGATGGCCCATGGGATCATCGAAGCACCCACATATTTTAGCCATATCTTTGCGCATGCGCAGTACGTTTTCCATTATATCTCGAATCACCTAAGTAGGAATTGACTTAATTTATTTTTATATTACTTGTTTTTACTCGGTCAAAACGATGGTTAGTGTCAATTGACTCATCAGTTCTGTTTCTCATGTTTTTTTTTATTTCTTAAGCACTCTGGCAATAGGCATGGGATTTTCTTCAACAGCTTTCGTTAGTAAATCTGTGACAATCAGATCTGAGATACTGTTGGCAAACGAAAAGTCCATCTTAGACGGGCACAGATCTTCTAGTAATTATAGTATAATCGAATGTGGGTGTTTTTTTACTCAAGTAATTAGTCGACGATTCAAATAACACCTGAAACACGCGACGAGATGTTGAACTGTCACTTGACAGTCCCGTCATCTCACCTGAGATGGGAGAAGAGACAGGTAACGAACCGCGACTTGAGACTATACGTCTGACTTGGCTGTGAAAGGAAGCCAAAAAGCTGAAGACTCTTTCTACAGGCGTGTGGGAATTTGGTCTTCACTCCTCATTATCACGAGCCGTCAAACGAACCCTTTTGTTTTCGCCTCACTTGAATGCACTCATTTAAGAAATTACGAAGATGGAAATAACTCGGTCATTCTGCTTATGAATTGCTTAGCAAAGTGATTTTCGAAAGGGACATCACTATGATTTTACGCATGCGAAATGAAGATATATTTGTAAAAATACATGAAGGGTCCAAAGCAGTGGCGAATCCAGGATTCGGGTCCAGGTGGGGGGGGGGGGGGGCCTAAAAATTTTGTATCGTAGTGACGAATGTCAGACCTCATGGCTTATGTGAACCAAAACACAGACCTTTACAGACTTTCCTCATCTGACAATAAGAATCATAAAGAACACTACAATAGTTTCGATAATTTAATAAAAAATACAATGAAATAACCAGCCAAAAAATGTTTCCGACCGCGTCAACGCTACAAGTACAAGTGCAATGGCTAGAAAAGTAGGAAAATTTTCGAGCCTGTCAAGCCAGAAAGCAACGTTGTCACGATTTTATTATTTTTTTAAATGAAAATTAAGAACAAACAGTTGTAATGATTTTAAATAAAATCAAGAATTTTGGTTTAGCTCTGGGGGAGGAGCTGCAGCCCAATAGCCCCCCCGCATTCGCCACTGGTCCAAAGGAAAAACGATGAGGAACTAGTGACGTAGAGATCAGGGGCCAGGGAGGTATAGATGCCTCGGACGCCACTTTTATGAGGCAAAATGTTATGGTGGTTATGCCATTTTTAAAGAAAAAACGATGAGGGGTCTAAAAATTAATTCCATGCCCCGTGTGCCATTTACGTTTGTAATGCCGGGTGGGATTTTAAAAAAATGCCGCTTACCCTCATTGACCACGGTGAGAAAAAATAAATGCGATTTAGGTCACTTTTTAAAGTCAGATACTATGAGGGTGTGAAAAAATATTATCTAGGTAGCATAAATACTATTCGAAAAAATGTTACTGTCTGTTTTCAAATGCGGAAACCATGTGCGCTTTTGCGCATGCTCCGGTCGGTTTTCATTTCACCAAAATAGGAATGCGATGGAAGAAAGAGGAGGAGATACTTATTTTTTTTAATCAAGCCTTATATAGAAACATTATGCGTGCTTCCAATTAAAACGAAACAGCACGATTCAAAAAGAAAATTAATATCGACATCGGGAAAGAACAGTTAAAAGGAAAACTCGCCTAACAAAAAACTCCGGAAAAGCGTCGTTTATTTCACTGCGTGTCACCCCTCTGTGGACTAAAATCGCCCAAAAGTGATAGGCGCAGGTTTCTGAAATGAGTATGTATTGTTTAGCAACGGATTCGGAAACCCTCCGAATTTAGCGCATGCGCCGGGCGGAGTTATTTTCACCCAAATAGGGGGAAAGTGAAGAATGGAAGGGTGATGTTTACATTTTACTGAGCGTGATCTAACAAAGAACTCCGGAAATGAGTTCATATAACTCATTGCCTGACACCCCTTTCCGGTGTAAAATCGTCCAAAAGTGGTAGTCTCGGAATCTATTGCTGAACAGTAATACATTAGAACCCCGGGAATCTGAACTAATTGTTTGAATTCCGGGAAATTCTAATTATTACATTAGAACTCCGGGAATCTGAACTAATTGTTCCAATTCCGGGAAATTCTAATTATTTGGGAAATACGGTAAAATACTCTTGATATACCAAATGCAGTAGAGTATTGACTCTGTGTGCTCTGTGAAAACGTACGGAAAGAGCAAGCGGCGATTCGCACGGTACAGTGGCAAGCAAGTTCAGGGTAAAGAGAAGATATTTGAGTTTGTTTCTACTGATGAAAGTGCTGTATTCATTCTTAAAGACCAAATTGAATACTTCTGTTAAGTTAGTAATATACATTAGCTTTGCTTCTGATTCCTAATTGTTATTTTGCCTTCTATTTTCAATAAAAAAAATTAAGAAAATTAAGAAAAGATCTTCAGATTATCCGAAAGTTCGAATTCCTGGAGTTCAGATTCCCGGGGTTCTGCTGTATAATCATTTACGTTTAATAGAAAATTAAGCTTCAGAAAACTCTCAATTCGTACAGTATAACCGTACCGAGGTTGCCTCACAGTTTCAGCTAATGAGCAGCACTGTTGCCACATTTCCAGTCGTTTAAAAATATCTTTCCTCGAAATAATTAACAAATGTAGACATTATTTTTTGGAAAAAAAATTTCTTCTTCCTTACCAAACGCGAGCAACACTTTATCCGGACGTGGCAATAAAATCTCAGTTTCGCTCTGCAGTAGAAAAACAAGAGTTTCTTTCACTTAAAAGAAGAATTCGCCAGTGTTGTAGAAAAAAGAGCATATTTTGCAGAACGAAAGCAACGGAAAAGGAGTGCACAATCGGTTCTTTTACTAGGACAACGTAATTTATTTTATCTCGCTTGTAGATCGTAAACTGCTGTCTCGTTTTATTAGAATGATTCGTGTCTATAAGGAAAAGCATCCGATATATCAACAGAATCGAGTTATGCTTCAGAGAAAAGCATATTCACAGTTCAATAAAAATGAGATTGACATAAAAAGGTTTTCGCTAATGTTAGTTTATGAAGAAGTAATGAATCGCGAACTGCTGAGTATATTAGATGCGTCCATTACCATTAACCATTTTGGGTGGTAATTATTTACGTTTTAGTTG
>BGPR01032257.1:0-13726 GCA_013235015.1 Araneus ventricosus | reverse complement strand
TTCATGTTCTTTTGTTATTTCATGTTATTTTGTTATTTCATGTTATTTTGTTATATTATGTTCTTTTGTTATTTCATGTTCTTTTGTTATATTATGTTCTTTTATTATTTCATGTTCTTTTATTATTTCATGTTCTTTTGTTATTTCATGTTCTTTTGTTATTTCATGTTCTTTTGTTATATTATGTTCTCTATTATTATATGATCTTTTGTTATATTATGTTATAACTCTTGTTTGTAATTTTTTTTTCCATTTTTAGTGATTTATTAATAAAGTTTCACGCATACCTATCTAACCAACAGAGAGCCGTTCTGGCTCCGAGTTCGGGGATATGCGTGGTGAAATGTGAAATGTTGCCATAGCCTGGTTCCTGAAATAATTTAGTTAAAAATATTGAAAAGCAAAATTTAAGGCGTATCATACAGCGGAAAAATAAACACAAAGTAATCTTTTTCAATGAAAATCGTTTGAAATCACTCACATTATATAATTTTCAACAAATATCTTAGTTTGACAAAGATATAATAAAATTGTTTTGATAGTAGGTGACATAGTTCAATGAATGCACCGAAAAATTATTCATTTCTGCACAGAATGTAGTTTTTACAAAAAGACATTAAACTGCCTAAAAATTATCTACATTAGAAAAATAGTTTGATGAAGAATGCAAATATCATAACGAATCCATCCTCATAGGTTGTTCAAAATTACTCTTCCAAACAAATTAATAGGTATAAATATTGCTAAATCAAAGTATAATTATAAACCGTAAAAGATTTTGTTAATTTTGTGGTCAATCATGAATTGTTTATACCAGTTTGAATTCTTTTATTTTTGAGAGAACATTGCAAATTTCCGGAATTAATTAAAATTTAATTCAAGTTTGGCAGCTATTTGTATTTTCATCATATCTACTCATTAGGAACTGTTATTAGATGACATGTCTCAGAATGCACAGGCTTGTTAGTTAATTGATAAGAGGGATAAATTGTAAAATCCGCTAATAAAGGAGATTTAGTGGACATTTATTACGTAGAAAACTGTTTATACTTAAGGCCTCTTATTATAAGGCCTCTAGAAATTCTTCCTTTGTTCGAGGAATGACTATTCTACTTATGTCACAGCTATTGACAATTTCATTTTAAATCTGCCCTGGGAATTTCCTTAAATATAAAAAATAAAAATGAAAATTATAAAATAAAATAAAAATTATAAAAATAACAAAAAAGTTATTAGGTTTTTTCAGTTAATGTATCGATCATTAAATGGAGCTAGGTGCTCACTCCAGCAAACAAAGCTTCCTTTGTTTGTAAGTGGCGTCTGTTCTGCCCTGATGGCGATAGGTAAGCTTTTTTCAAGCCTTTTTTCGCTGTTAGAAAAGACTGTTTAGACTGCGTTTTCGTGAATTGGCTTTTTTTTCCTACTTTTGTTTGCAATTGTCCGGGATAGGTTCAGGCGACATAGGAAAAGTTTATTTGACCTTAAAGTCGTTTTCCCTCGACAGAAAACTTATCCCAATATGAATCCAAAATGGAAAGTTTTCCAAATGGATTCTTCCTTCCTTGGTTTTTTCAATCGTATGCCGTCAATTTTGTTGCGTTTTAATTTCTATAATAGTTTTGTTTTAATATCTTTGTTTATATTTAAACTTTCATGAAAGCGTTTATTTTATAAATGCTAAAATGATTATTCAGTTTCTAAACTTTCCATCACATTCTTTAACCAGAAAATCATCGGCATTTTTCCCTTTTCTTAATTCTTAATTAGATTTTGGTTTCATTGCCTTCCAATAATAATAGATAAAATTTCCAAAATATACAAAGGAAAAATACGCCAAAATTTTAAAAACATATTTTTTTTGAAAACTCATACAATTATGTATTAAAAACTTAGTAATACTGTTATTGATTTTAAAAATGGAGATTTAATCTCACAGTCGTCATTTGGCATCTAAATTGTATCAGGAACGGAAAATTAGGCTTTCATTACGTAAATTACCACAGGCGATTTCCTGAATCTGTAACATTTAAGAATTCCGGTTGTGATTCGGCACCTTAATAAGTAAATCAAACGATGTAACAATTGATTGAAAGAAGTAATTGCGCGTACCATCTTAGCATTAACTAAACATATTTCACTATATTCTAGAAACAAGCATTTATTCTTCCTATATGATACTTTATGCATTCCAAATTAACTAGACGTAAAACAGTTGACAATTTGAAGTGATTCCATTGGCTTAAAATATTCACGGCTTTCGCTATGGTTCTTTTGTATGAAGAATTTCAGCTATCTATTAAAAATATCTTAGATATAGATAAAATCGATTCGGAATTTTAAATTTATCTTGACTATTTACAATGCTAATCTCATGGGAAAAAAGCGGAAATTGCTTTTATTTTGTGCATTAATTTTCTACAGTTTTAATGTGATACTAAAGAAACCGTTTCGTGATTTGGAATAGTTAATTTTTATGAGATCCCTATATTTTTTCATCTTGGTTTTAATCATTTGTTCTATTTATGAAATATATTTATATGGCTTTTATAATTTCGATTTTTCCGATTGGATTTCAACATTTTAATGTATTATTATGGCGATTGGTTAAGGATTTTTTCAGTCTCGCTTTTAATATCTTGACGCATCAGAAAATTATATCCATAATCTAAGCTTAAAATTCAAACGACTAATATTATTGTACTGAAATATTTAAAAACCAATAAAATTTTTCATGAGTGAAAGCAAATATTTGAAGGAAACAATTTTAGTTTTCACAAGTTTTTAAATTGCATTCTATTTATTTAATGCACGACATACACAACTGCACGCAAAGGCATTTAAAGCCATCTGCTGTTTTCTTATTCGTGATATAAAATAGGCGAAGCCCCTTCATTAAACGTGAATTCTTTAGAAACGCGAATTCTGTAGAACGAAATTTATGTGTTACCTTTAACTTTTACCTACAATTTAACTGTTTGGAGCAAAAGCAATTTGAACTTTTCTATTCATCTGTGAATTAGGAAATGTTTAATATGAGTTTATTTTTTTGCTAACATTAAGTTTTTAGAACAATTTTATTAGTGTTGAAAATAATGGACAAACATTAGCTGTATGAAATTTTAACAAAGTATTTTATAGAATGGAAATGGATTAAACTTAATTTATAAATGGATTACCTCAAAAATATAAACGGATTAAACTTAGATGTACAATGAAAATTTCATTTCCCACTTATGCGATATTTCAAAGACGTTGCCATACAATTGTAAGAAATTTAACGATTTGTACACTGTTAGCTTAAATAACTGTAAATATTTATTATCTACGCTTTGGTTTTTTTCTTTGCTTCACTAAAGTTCATTAATTTAATGGTAGTTAAAAATCAAATTAGAAAAACCAAAGAAAACAGGAACTTGCAATCCGAAATATCATAGAATCATAAAGTGTTAGGCTTGATTGCATTGGCCATTGCATTCTCTGTTCGATGTTACGACGCGGGATGTTACGATTGCAGCATCACACAATTTATAGAAAGACAGCCAGGATAGAACCATTATCATGTTAATAAAAGCAAAAGTGAAAATTTACTTTGAAGTTAATGTTCAAAGAAAGCAAGTTTTTATCAGAACTTTAACAGTGGGGAAATACAGGTATGAAAGTTTTAATGAAATAATTTTGATTTGAATTTCACTGCAACAATAAAAAGCATTGTTATAAATTGTGGTTCAAAATTTCAAAATTTTAAAAAATGAACGGAAATAAAATTGGTATATATATTATCCTCGGAAGTTATTGAGGAAAACGTTCAAATTTTGGTTAATTTTAATTTACTTAAAAACCTAATTAAAATTTTGAAGTACCCTTTCTTAGTGAGCACCTACTGCCCATGAAGTAACTACATGCCAAGATTTGGTACTTCTTGGACCAATATTATCGTATTAAAATAAAACTGCAGAAAATGTCTATTTATTCATTTAAAAAATCTGTTGTTTTATATTTAAGACTAGCAGTACGCGCACGGCGTTGCCCGTGAAATCAGGACAAAATGAGAATGCCCACAATGACAGGAAAAAGTTTTGAAAACAAAATCAAAACAAAAGATACATATCGGATCGTAGAAATGCATGCTGGGAATGAAAGCATATGACGTCAACTGCTTCGAGGAAGGTCACTCGTCCAGAGAAACTCTCTGTTTGAACTGATCAAGAAAAAATTAATTTTAAAAAAATGAAAAAAATATATTTTAACCGTTCTTGTTTCAGATTTAACAGAAACGTTCCAGTTATAAGCTGAAAAAAACTGAAAATTATAGAGATGTTACAACGTCAGATGCGATAATTTGATGAAATCTTTATTAAAATTTACCATAAAAGTGACTATTTTTCAAAAATTTCTCAAAATTCACTAAATTACGTGAGACGTACAAAACAAACTTCATTAGAATGGAAAGCGTTTGTTCTTTTCGATGGTGTAACTTCTTTTTTAGTATAATTATTCGAAGCCATGCTATTGAGAAATGAGTGCGAAAAATCACCTGAAACACAAAATATTAAATAAAAAAATTTCTAGATTAAATTTTAAAATTCCGGCTTCGAGGTACATTCAGTCACCATTACGTAGGTGGGCTTGTGGGCCACCTTTTATGACTGTAAGTGCGATAGATTCGTCTGGACATCGCAGCCACACACACACAAACATTGCATTTTATAAATTTAGATATATTTTAGTAATTAAGCAAAAACTCGATTTTTTTAAATTCTGAGCGTGGTGCTTAATATTCTATATTTGAAAATTTATATTTTATGTTTTTAATGGCTATTTTTTAGCCCTGTTGTATGGCAACACAGAAATTACATCTCAATTATTTCTTACAACTTCGCTGTTTATATTATTACCAGTTGATATAAATTATACCATTTGATTATACTAGCTATTTAAGCTTTGAATATAATTATCAATTCATTTCTTTTCAAAAGTAGGTGGATCTAATCGCAAGCATTGCAAATAAACACTTATTAAGAATACCCATACGTCTGGACGAGTTTTCTGGTTTGTTTACTTACATTATAAACCTTGACTTTATCTGCTTGTATATTGGACTTCCGCTTTAAAGATTCCATTGACTTAGCATTACACCGGAATTACGTAGTACAGGCACTTAAATGGAAACAAACAAGGCAGAAAACTCGTCGACGTGCTTAAGAATTAAAACAAATATCTTTTGGGCATAATTAGAATTTAACACTTTAATTAACAAAATTAAAATACCATTTCCTAATATAAAGGCTTAACACAATCATTAATAATACTCTCTGGCAAAAATCAATAAAAACTATACTTTCTTCATTTATTACATTAATGCAAGTATATACAGAGCTTTTTTCATGCGTTGTCACAGCAGTTCTGTATAACAGTTTATTAGTATCAAACCAAAATTTTGAAACTTCTACAAAACATAATGAATTTTAAAATAACATAGAATTACCAGCATGTTTATTGAAGTCCGGAAAATATCACGTACTACCCTTAGTAGCAATCAATTTGTAACCATTTTCTTATTTTGCGTTCACGAAAAGATTATAACAGTTTTGCATATTAATATATGGCAATAAGGAAACTTCTGCTTATCATATGGTTTGTTTTTATTCCTTATAAACTAAATGAAAACTTTATACGGATGACAGAAATTATATTATATTTATTTATTATTATTATTTTTATTTATTTATTTTTCATTTTTTAAAAAATTTTCATATGATTTAGTAAAGATATTTTTAGTTATTTCTTATCATTCACCTCGAAGTAATTTTTTAAGTATGGACGAGTTTTCTGCTTTGTTTGTTTACATTAAATGCCTGTACTACGTATTTCCGGTGTAGTGTTAAGTCAATGGAATCTTCAAAGCGGAAGTTCAGGTTTTTAATGTTTATTTCCATTCAGAAAACTCATCCATATAAATTTGATAGAAACAGTTTTTGAAAACAATCTTTTCTTATTGTACTAAAAAGTGGATTTTTTATTTTAAATGTTATCTACTTTTTAGTCTTTTATTTATAATTTATTATTATAAATACTATAAAATAGGAAAATGCATTTTTTTCAAATTCACTATCATATGCACCAATCGTAAGGAAACAAAATTTAATTCAATTAGTCGATTAAATTATAACTTTTTCTGAAAGTATTCAAACAATGTATTGACATTAACGATTCACAAGTCTACAAAATTTCAAAACTCTTGCAAATCTTGAGTGAGATGAAAATTGATTGCAAAATTCCATTTTTGCAAGCATAAAATAAACTTAGTTAAATAAAAGTGTGTGATAATTGAACCATAATTTTAAAAAAGGCTTTATAAACTTAAGTTAATATTTGACTTGATTTTTAGCAACTTTGTCAAAGTTTCAAAATATTATCATCTGTGTTTAACTATCGGAACATTAATTTAAGAAATGTTCAGAAGGTGTTCAATGAACATATTTGCTGGCTCAGCAATTCACAAAGCCATTTACGGTGATCTGTAAAATTTGTATCCTTTCAAGTGTGAAATTCCGTAAAGAAACTTTTAATTAAAGTTTTCAAAGCGTAAAACAACAATTTTTCGTATCTAGGCGAACCTTTAATAACTTTTCCAATATGCATTAATTAAATATCTTTATTTTTATAAGTGCTTATAATAAAGCATCTAATAAATATTTGAGGTGTAAATATAAGGAAAAATTAACGTGATTATTTAAATAGCATTTTTACAGATAACAACAAAGTATCCTTATCTAAATTAAACATTCTGCTCTTTACATTCTAAACCTAGATACGAGATTAATTCCGCATTATTTTTATCAACAAGTTAAATCCTTTTACAGTAAGTGCGCTGCTATTAAAAATAAATCCCATTTCATGCATCAGGAACCAATATTTGTTGTTTATTTTTTATTATTTTATCTTGTAATTTAATATTCCGAATGTATTATGGTGTGAGAGAATTAATCAACTGAAAATCCATTACTTTACTAGGAGATGTTGTCTTCCATTAACGCAGACGATATTTTAAATCTTTTTAGCAGATGCCATTGACATCTGTCAAAGGAATAAAACAGAATTTTTATTCGAATTTTTGAATAAAATATATTGATTTTTGAAGTTTGAAATAATGTATTGTTAAAGAAATAACTGTTTGGAAGACATGTTATAAATATGTTACTTATTTTCAAGATCAAATTGTCTTCAACGATGAGTATAATTTAAACCGACTTATTTTTGCTTGAATTCTTTCATAAAATGTATTGATTTTGGAAGTTTGGGATTTTTTTCTGTAATAGAAAGAATGGTTACGAAGACTTGTTATAAACTGGTTGCTTTGTTTCAGGGCTAAAATAGTTTTAAACGATAAATAGATTTAAGCTAATTAATTATAATTTTGAATAAATATAAATTATGATTAAATTATACAGATTAATGAAATAACGCGATATGTTTATTTTTATTGAAATAATATTATGCAGAATTATTTTAAACCGCAAGAATTTTTCAAAATTAGGCGGTGTCCCTATTTGGCTTGGGGGCTAGAATATTCCATGTTCGAAACCCCATTCCACCAATCCGCCGTGTATAGGTCATGCTGCATGTGAAATCATATGTAATCAGAGAAAGCCAAAAAACGAAGATAAACTCAGAGGGAATCGGAAAAAAACAAACAAAGAATCCATTCTAGTCCATTTTTTCAAGGGCTAAGGATTTTATTCGAAATGGATTCAAAATAATAATTGGGTAATTTTTCTGTAAGGAGCTTGCATTACGCCAAATATAGCTTCTCTTTGCCCGATATTCCCCAACAAAAGACAAAGGAGATCTGTACACCGAAAAGCATTATTTCAAAAGGAAGAGGAAAAACCAAACAAAAACTCTAATAAGATTGATTTAAAAATATCAGCCATCTGGTTTTTAAAAGTAGCCATCATAAAAATAAACCTTCCCCATGCCCAGAAAAGAGAAAAAAAATGTCCTCGCGTTGTCACAATCCCAATCTAACTTTCTTTTAAAAAAGAAATCAGCAAATTTTTAAAGAAACACTAGTCCCATGGCGCCATCTATATTCGAAAAAAACAGAACAGAAGGAGTGAAAACAGAATTTTTTCAGGGAATGGGAACTATTTAGACATATTAGTGAAAAAACACTTAGTTTCCATCTATGCCTCAATGAATGTGAATTTTAGAAATATTAGAAAAAGGGCTAGACTTTGTGATTTTCTTTGGTGAATCTGAATTTACTTCACACGATCGGGATCTCTTATTTTTCACTTTGGAGTTGTAAGACACACATATTTCAATTGCGAATTTCAGTTGTTAAATTCTATTACATGAAGCATCTAGATGTATCCACCTACCGAATGATGTGCCATTTAAAACCACAAACGATGGGCCATGCAGATGCTCTTATCCTTCTTATATGAGGGAAAAACGGACTCTTATGACTCGAAGCATTAACTCAGAACGGTTCCAAAACTGAGAATCTAATACCAGGCTATAATGACTTCTTGAAAAGAAATCAATACTTACCCCAGCAGAAATAAATAACCTACATTTTATTATTATCATTCTTTTTTATAAAAAACATATATTGACAGCTTTTTAATGAAATATAGAAGAATGCGTCGCTACATTTAAAATACAGGGGGTACATAAATTAAGTGACTCATTTCAAAAATTAATTTAAAAAAATATAAATGTTGGAACGACGTTTTTTCTAAAACTAGTTGCATGTCTCGGCGTTGCACGGGTTGTCTCTAAACCAACTCAGATTTCAGCATTATTTTTAACCGACGCTGAATCCTCCAGAAAATGCCATCTCCTCAGCTCTCCATTCCTGATGTAATTAAACAAATATAACTGCCATTGATCCGAACTGAAGTACATACGCGTGAAGCAAGATGCACTTCACACATGAAATCTCAAAATAAAACCTGACGGAAAAGAACATTTTTAGTAAAAACCCTATTTGAGCTATTTAAATTTCCCTGTTTCTTTGCATCAATTACCGAAACCCTCTCACAAACCTATCCATATTGCATTGTTTCATTTTGAGGGATTCTTATTGCATTGTTGCAGCTTTCAACAATGAAAGAGAAACACGCAATTAAATATTCGTTTAAACAGTTAAAAGTATTACTGAATTGCATTTCAACAATGAAAAGTATTGTTGTAAATTAGTTTTTAATTAATATCTTTTTTAATTAATTGTAATTTAGGAATTTAAATGGTCAAAATGGATTCCTTGGATTATTCTCCATCTTTTGGTACTTTCGGTGCGCTTATTCGTTCAGCGGTTCGTGAGAAGATAGCCTCGCATACATACATACAGACATACAGTCGAATTTTAATAGTTTAGATGAGAGCGCATCTCAAAAAGTTTTTTTCAGATAGATAACATGCCATTTCGGTGGTCTAAGGGGCCGTAAATTATTTGAAATCCAAACTTTGTTCAGAGACATTATCTGAGAAAATATTAAAACTGGAAGACAAATAAAAGCATGTATTTGTAGGGAATTCTACACTCTTTAATTTATTAATTCACATGTAGTGTGAAACCTGAAGATTTTTCTTGATAGTCAAGAAAAAATAAAATAAACCAGAAAACGCATCGGCTTCTGGTGATCGGTAGCCATTGCGTACGGAATTTTCTGGCTGTAACAAATTTAGAACGGCGTAACTCCGCGTTACCTATCTGAAAAAAAAACTTGCTGAGATGCTCTCTTATTTTTAAAAAACCGTAGTTCCAACATTTTTAGTTTTTTTATTATTAATTTTTGAAATGAGTCACTTCATTTGTGTACACCTTATATTTTTCCACAAAAATTAAACATTTGGATTTATCATTGTTTTCATGAATGTTTACAATTTTCACGAAAATACAGGTTGTCCGAGACATACATTAACAACAAAAATATGAGAAAGTGAAATGAAATTCATTTTGCGACAAAAGAATTAAGAAATCTAACAGTTATTCATTTATTTTCTTTGCAGTACATGCAGCGTAGCTATACGTCAGCTCTTTTAAGCGCATATCACATGGAGAGCTATCGTGCTCTTTTATCGTGAGCACGAGCACAATGCCACTCAGCAAAAAAGTTTGTAGCACGTGACCGGTCAGACAAGAGGACGGAAATCGTGGGCTGTATTCAACCGGCTTAAAAATGCTCACGATGGGGGCGGAAAATCGTGAGCAGCGGAAATTCAAACCAATCGGGTGTGACTTTGACGGTGACGTAGTTCGCCAGGAATGGCGCAATGATGACCGAAATTCTGTCTGACCGGTTGTCTCAATGCGTCACGTGCTACAAACTGTTTAGCTGAGTGGCATTGTGCTCGAGCTCACGATAAAAGAGCACGATAGCTGTTCGTGTGATATGCGCTTTAGTAGAACAAAGAATGTTCAGTCTGTACTCGATTTCCCGCCAAATGTTTTTTTAACATTTCCTGTGCCTTCAAACTTCTGCAAAAATGCATAACTCGAAGACACACTGGGTGGGTGATGATGATACACTATGATACACCAGGTGAAACTTTCTTCCCGCGATTTTCAGTGATTTTGTTCCCGCTAAGCACAATACACACTGCGCAAAACACTCCTAAGCGCAGCCTACTACAGCTGTCAAGTAATTATCGACACTACCTCGGATTACTGATTGTAGAAAAAAAACATAAGAAAGGCGGAGTTCGGGTCCGCGCCATTGATTTTTCTTGAAAACGTCGGGATAAAATCATAAAACAAATGTTTCGTATTAATATGCAATTTAAAATCAATCTCTTTAATACAATATTTACACAGAGTAATATAATGGTTACAGAGTGGATAAATCACAATCTACCACAGACCCCTGCTACATACGATAAACTTGTGATTTATTTATTCTATAACCATTATACTACTCTGTGTAAATATTGTATTAAAGAGATTCATATTTAAATGACATATTAATACGAAATACTTGGTGTATGATTTTATCCCGACGTTTCAACGAAACATCTACTGCGAGAAACCGAACTGCGCCTTTCTTATGTTTTATTTAGAGCAGCCTTTCATGGCGCCATCTGTTGACAGTATATGGAACTAGATTTCGCGTATGCGCAGTAAAAATTTATTTACTACAAATGCTCATATTTCAAGTAATATTCAGATTTTTGAATTCAAATTTTAACACAATATTTCTTTTACGTATTGTCAAGTATTCTGTAAGATTCGTACGATTCGAAAGAAAACTCTAGTCTACATGTTATAATCAAAAAAAAACATGCGGAGTTTGAAATTTTCAATTTAATAGCGATTCTTACTTATATTCTGATAAATATTTTCATTGCCTCACTTTGCTTCCTAGTAATACTCCTCAAGCTCTTTAAAATGACACCAGAATTAACCTCCTATCTAAACGCGTTTCCAAGCTACACTTTTTTATAACCTTACATAAAACTAATTCGTAACAATCACGCGCATGCACCTACACTGGTACAATGACGCCGCAGGCAAAAAAACTATGCGATAAACTCTTATAGACATGAGACGTGTCCGGAAAGTAAGTACTGTTTCGTTCTATCTCCACAGAAGCGCTAGTGTCGCAGTTCCGCGCATGTGCACACGTGTCTCTTGTTTATTGTCTGTCCACTGACACCATTACAGCCGGATTGTTTTGTGTTTACATGTGTTAGTGAGCCTTCAAAATGTTTAAGACGATTGCCGATCCCGCCGACTGTAAAGTGCGTTCTGTAATACGGTTTTTGAACGCAAAGAATGCTAAGCCAGCTGAAATTCATCGTCAACTTGTAGAGATTTATGTTGAAAATGTAATGACTGATGGAATAGTTAGAAAATGGGTTCGACAATTCAATGATGGACGCACCAATGTTCATGGCGAAGCACGGAGTGGGCGACTTTCTGTTGTTCTTGTTCCTTCTATCTTGTAGGTTTGGTTCCAAAAGTGAATGAGAAAATATTGAAAACAGCGGTTCACAATAAGAATTCTTTGTGATGAGTTTCCACAAATTTCAAAACTGTTTCGCATGAGTCACAAATCGCTTAAATTATCTCAAATTGTGTTCCCGTTGGGTTCCGAAAATGCTTAAGGATGTCCACAAAACGAAGCGATTTGGCAGTGTTTTCTTACCCGATACAGTGAAGAGGGCAATGAATTCCTAAACAAAATTGTGACCGGTGATGAAACTTGGGTTTGTCATGTCACTCCACAATCAAAACAACAGTCGTTGGAGTGGAGGCACTCACGGTCCCCCACAAAAAAATTCAAAACAACGATGTCAGCACACAAAATCATGTGCACTGTGTTCTGGGACAGACAAGGCATTCTGCTTGTTGAATTCCTTCCCAGAGGTGAAACCGTCATTCCGATACGATACTGTGAAACGCTGCGAAAACTGCGGCGTGCAATTT
Organism: Araneus ventricosus; assembly: GCA_013235015.1. NCBI lineage: Eukaryota > Metazoa > Arthropoda > Arachnida > Araneae > Araneidae > Araneus > Araneus ventricosus. Next base: position 1,290 of record BGPR01032257.1, on the reverse strand, counting down.
AAAACAAAAGGCGAGGAATATTCAGTCAAGGCATTGTGTTGCTTCATGACAAATCACGTCCCCATTCTGCTGGTGTCACTGAAAACCTTATTCAACAATTCGGTTGGGGCAGTTCAATCACCCGCCGTACAGCCCCGACCTCGCACCTTCAGACTACCATTTGTTCTTGAACTTGAAGCGTGATTTTGCAGGGAGGCGCTTTGACAGCGATGGCGACGCAAAAAACGGTGTTCAGCACTGGCGGCATCTTTCTTTGAAGGGGGTATAGACAAGTTGGTTTCCCGCTATGACAAACGTCTGAACAATGGTGGTAACTATGTAGAAAAATAGTTTCCGAAATGCTCTTTCATGTAAAAATAAATTTTGTTTTGAAAAATATTTTATGCGAGTTTTTCCAAAACGGTACTTACTTTCAGGGCACACCTCGTATGATCCATCCGTTGTGGTGTCAACCATTCTTTTCGCATTATTAGTCTCGTAGTTATTAGCGATTCAGATCTGACGGTATTTTGTCACACAAGAGAGTTCGATTCGGGGAACAGAGCCAGGAGTTTCGTGCCCTGCTTAAATAAAAAATTACTGGTTCACAACAAATGCATAATCTACTTTTTAACGGGACACGGTCCATTCCCCTGTTACCTACACAGATTCAAAAAACTAAACTCACCAATTTGCCCTTGTGGTCGACCTGGTGACGCGGATTATTACGTTTTTCATTGCCCGCTGACTAAGGAGCATCATCTTAAAGAGCCCGCACTGAATTATCGGGTAGAGTGGTACAAAAATTAACCAAAAAAAGGGAGGGCATTTTGCGACTTGAGAAGATCTTCAGATTCTGTGGGGACAACGGCAAAAGGCCTAAACAGTACCTCGTTTTGGCCTTGTTTGGGGGGGCCCCCCCCCCCGGTTTCAGGTTTTTATTATTATTATTATTTTCTTGAACTTGGTGTCATTCTATTACTCGGTTAACCGTCCTCGAGTTTTCGACGGTTTTAGGAATTTTTTCGGTTTCTTTTGAATTGTTATCTTGTCCATAGCAAAGTTTTTGGATTTCTGGTGTGCTTCTGTGCAGTTTTTGTGATGCATTGTCTCTCGATTTTTGTTTGCAACTGTTTGGTTTTAAATGCTATTGATTTTAATTTGGTTATCTTTTATATGTGTTTTTAATGTTTAGTTTTTCTCTTTGTGTTTTTGCTCTTTATCTTTTTGTGTTTTTAATGTTAAACCTTTTGTGTTTTTGCTCTTTATCTTTTTGTGTTTTTAATGTTAAACCTTTTGCGTTTTGCTTTT
>BGPR01032256.1:0-17592 GCA_013235015.1 Araneus ventricosus | reverse complement strand
TATTTTTGGATTCACTTTCAGTTACAAGTAATTTGGAGTAATTATTGAAGTGCACATGAAATTGAATTTGAGAATGATATCGTGTCCGTAACTAAAATATATCCCCAACGGTGTGAGTAAGAATTGTTTGGCGCAAAAGCCAATTTTGGACATGCTGCGCCAGACTCTTGGTACTATAACATTTATATGAGATTTATAAAGATATATAAAATCGATATATAAAACTGTTCACGAAATCCAAGTGCCTAGAAAGGTGAAACCAATTTTTAAGAGAAAAAACTAAACCATGATAGAAGCATGATTCTGCAAGAAGGCCGTAAAAATATAGATGTAGTAAATGCGAGAATAAAATTCTATATATTTTTAAGCACACTAAAAAGGTTATCAACAGTTTTGGAAATCAAATCCCTCACATTAGGATGAAGCACTTGAAAAACTGTTCGACGGGGTGAAGCAAAGAGTGGACACTCTGCAAAGATGTGTACAAAAGACATTGAAAAATTGCACTAAAAGGTAGAGGTTCTCCCAACAGCAGTTGCCCATAGAAGCCCACAGTAATAAAAATGCTGGTAGAAGAAATTGGAGACAATAAGTATAGGCAGTGAAGTCGAGTGTGATTTACCGTATTCCATTGAACAGAGCGTCCTTCACCCAATACTGCGTGGGACCCAAAGCACCTTCTGAATATGTTATTCAAGAACTACCGATTGCTAATACGCTCTTGATAAAGAAATCAGATAAACATATTTTGATAAAGCCACCAACTCTGCGGCCAACAAATTAAAACATAAAAGGAACTCCAACTTAGTTTACTTTTAGAAATGCAGTACAATAATTGCCCTTCTATAGCAGTTATTTAAAATTATACAATAAAAAATTTTAATTTCTGCATCTGTACCTTTCGGGGATTTTCGTTGAGATAATAGTGCATTGGCTGGAATTCTCTTCGAAAAGGGGGATGGGGTAAAAAGCAACTAGGAGAGAGGGGGTGGAAAGCAGTTCTTTCTAGCCTCACTGCAAGGCAAATCATAGAACTTACTGCCTATGGCATTTTCGTTGAACCTTAAGAGAGTATCATCGGAGTGAGTTATTTATAACACAAGGTCCCAGTCATGCCATGCTGCGCCAATTGATGTGCAATAATGATCGATGTACTTATGAATTTAAGAAGGGACCATTAATGAAAATACATTGAAAAAAAAACTGAATGAGCGAGGAATATGATTATTTAGATTAACTTGCACGAAGCCAATTTTTACGAAAAAGAGAAAAAATGAGGTTGATCCCCTATTTGCTGAAGCCAGTACCACATGAGAAACGCTAGACGGGAAATTCAGAAAAATGTGCTGAGCAAACTAGTGTAGGGTTCCCTTGATTTTTTCAAATAGTTACGTATTTGAGGGTTTTCTTGTGTATTATGCTGCAATCCATTGGCTATGGTCGTCGATATACACGGATTTGCAGGCCGTTTTTTTTATGCCATGGTTGCTGCTGAACCACAGCACTCCCCCCCCTCATTCCCCGGGCCCCCCGCCCAAAACGGGAATATCGAATTCAGTGCAAAATTTCCTTTTCATGGAATCTGAAAAAGCATTTAAAAGGAGTTTCATCCTAATTAATGGCAATGAGAAGAACGGTTATCACTCCCATTTAATTCTTTCAGACGTCTGTACTCAGATTACCAAAACCAGACGACATATTTTTGTCTTTCCAAACATGTTTGAAAGGACATTACAGATTCACTTCCCCTTAAAATTAAACACAGAAACCTTTTGAAAAACTCGAATCAAAGTGCAGGCTAGAAATTTTAATATTATATCCAATATTCCAAAACCGAAATTTAGCATTTCATTAAAAATTGTAAGTCTCGTTAAAAATTTAAGCTTATTAAGAATTTGTCACAGTCGCGTAAGAATACTTTTTCCCCAGGTCTTCATTCAATTACGTAAAGTTACATCTATAGTGCAATTATAAATCACAATATAAGTTTCGCCGGCAATTACAAGCATGTCCCGTAAAAGGCAGTTGTAGTGCAACATATTTCAAAATATTATCTATATATAGTTGGCACTTTTTAATAACTTTTAAAATTTTAACATTTAAGTAATTGATTTTTGCCTGAAAAGAAAACGCCTTCAAAAATATCCCTCCAATTATTTCATTGATTATAATAATAAAAAAATGAATGAAAAGACGCGTAATATTCTTGATTTTCTACAATTCGGAGTTTAGTTAAAAGAGTGAATTGAAAACCCTTCCTCCATATGAAGCGTTAGAGCAGTTGGAAACATTACTTCCCGTTCTCAATATGTTCATACTATATCAAACACAATCTCAACCTGGAGGAACTGTACGTTATAATTTCTCTATATATTCTAAAGGATTATATTCCAACAACAAAAAAGAAAATTTCTACAGTAATTTTGAGATTAGGTTATAATACAATAATTTGTTATGAATTATGTTTCAAGAACTGTATTCATTTCATCGATTGAGTCGTGATCGGGTTTAGGTTCACTTTTCTGCTATTGATTGAGTATGCTTTATACTGATGAGACCCATAGTCCTAACGAATTGGTGAAATCCTAATAGCGGAAATATTTAAATTATAATTTGGAAGTTTTACAAGAGCACAATGTTTATAAAGCATCTAATGAACAATTCAAATTTAGTAAAATAAGGAAATTTAATAATAGGATCGTTCCGTTTTAAAAATTGACAAAATTTTACATAAATTCTACGTATTTTAACTCAAAAATGTTCAAAGTTTTATTTACTGTATGCTTAGAGAACTACATGTAATTTCTATCTTATTTTATCATACGCATGCTTCATGTTGTTTGTCCTGCGCGTACGACTTATGTCGTTTAAAAATTGTTAATCTCTTGCCCTTCGATTTTATTTAAGCTCCCAAATAGACGAAACCACCCATTTGGGATATTTTTTGTTATTTCAATCGATTGAAGATGGTGACGGATATTTAAGACATTTAGGCGTGTCTAACTTATTTTTGTTACGTTGACTTAATTACGGATTTAAATAGAACAAATTCTGCAATTCCATTGCAGCGTCAGACATGTTGTGGTTTAAGAGGTTAGTAGAAAATCCGAAAAGGTTTTGGTGTTGATTTTAGGATCCAAATGTAATGCATTTTGTAAACTTAAATCTGCAACATGTACGCTATTCTGAATAAAATATTTAGCGAAACAAAGTTTTTGCAAAATGACTAGGTAAAATTAATATGATGGAACATTTACTCAAGACATTAAATCAAAGCATCTTGAATTATAGTTAAGCATCTTCAGCCACATCAAACTTTTAGTCCCTCATTCGGAATTTGCGTTCATCACTTTACATAATTTTGTTTATGGTCAGCATTTCCAACAATTACAGCAATTTAAAAATACAATTCAAGGTCGAAACTCTTGGGTCCCTAAAAGAACCGTAACTGAACGATTTTCTATATTTTGTGGTTTTCCTGCCCTTAGTAGTGGCTCCGATTTTAAACCCTTTATAATTTCATTAACGATCTCCAATCAAGCTTTTATCAATCGTTCATTTCTGGGAGAATCCGTTAAACCGAATTTAAATCATTTTTCTTCATGGCAGTCACGCCTGTATGCAATGTGAAAGATGCAAGTCAAAGCGCGTTTTTATTACTTTCTAAACATATCACTAACCATTTTTCTGGAGGGCACAATATTCCATCGCATTTCAGGACATGCAGTAATGATCATTTGAAAAGAAAGCCGTGCCCACCTTAACAGGCTCCTCCATGGTACTTAGAATGGAGCTCGTATCCGAAATATTTCGTATACATATACAGATTAGACATCTTACCTTCACGCCTCTGGTGACCAATGGGCCTCTAACGTTCCTCTATCATGACCATGTTTTTTGCTTAATCTCCAAGAGACCTACCGATCAACTCGGCGCCAAAGCTAATCAGTAGGCTACTGGAGAAAATAAATTATTCTGCTTGTCTAAATATACGCTAAGGGGCAGGGACTCCACACGCACAACTAAGGGGCAGGGACTCCACACGCACAACTAAGGGGCAGGGATTATGATGGCGAATCAACGGAAAATCATCTGTTTGACAAGTTTCTTTATAAAGGACATGCGACCAGTATGGGATGGAGAACTTCATAAAAGAAACAAGTTTCATGGTTATCAGAGGCGTTTTAGGCCAATTGTCTAATCTGTTCAGGATACGATCTTCCAAAGTCGAGCGTCATGGTCAGTACCATGGAGGAGCCTGTTAAGGTAGGCATGGCTTTCGTTTCAACTGATCATTACTATATGTCCTGAAATGGGATGGAATATTCAGCCCTACACAAAAATTGTTAGCGATATACGTTTAGAAAGCAATTCAAGTCCGGTTTAGCTTGTATTTACATTGCACACGAGCATGACAGCGGGGGTGAAACACGATTTGAATCCCGGTTTGACAGATACCCTCAGAAACGACGACACCCTCTAACGAACTATGAAAGCATTGGATAGAAATCTCTAAAATAGGAAATTGTAAAGGGTATAAAAATCGGGATAACACTATGGAGGGCAATACCGCATAATACAGAAAAGAATGAAATTACTGGTCTTTTCGGGCACTACGAGTTCCGTAGCTTCTCGACCTTGAATTGTCGCTTTAAATTGCCGCAAGTGCGATTGAAAATTCAGACTGCAAACTAAATTTTGAAGGGCAGGTAGAGATGAATTAGAAATCTCCCACTCTTTTCCCCTATTTTAGAATGCAATAATTTAAAGAACCAAAAATTTTTAATTGAAGTTAATCTATTATACGGAGCAAAACCGATTTATGACCTTTTCCTAAATGGAAATATTTTACAATATATAGATTCTTTGATTTAAAGAAACTACCAGTTGTCTCTTGTGAAAACTAATATATTAAAATTTTTCACTAATTAAGCGAGTTTTCAATAGTTTGATTTTTTAAAACAATTCGTCGCTTTAAATATGGCATCTCGCGAATAAGAATTTTTAAGCGAAACATTTAAAAAACTAGCTCTCAAGCTTCAATTAACTAACGTCGTACTTTTCCCACAGAGCTGACTTATACTTTTCTAAGACGATCATCTATTTTTTTCAGTTGGGCAATGTAGGTCAACTTGGTATCAATTTATTCTTTAGGGCCTTTTTGGGTGTTGGACAGGGTGATGGTAGGTGCAATACCGAGCCTGAAGGAACAGAGCTTCTCATTTAAGCAGCCCAACAAATTTAAAACATTGAGGAAAGTAATTTAAATGCAATTATTTTTCGGAAGATACCGGTATTTTCTTATCCAACAATAACTTTCTATTTAAAAGATTAACAGTTTTCTACATATCAGTTTCAATCCGCCTCGTGCCTTCATGTCTAAATATGAGGCAAGTTCGTGGAGTAACTGGAACAGTTTAAGAAAAAATCACGATTTTGAAAAAAAAAGCTTTTAGTTTATATTGTTGTTTAATTATTTATGAAAACAGACATTTTAAAGAAATTTTCCCCCAACATAGAATTAGTTTAATTATAAAATTCCCGAAGTCTTCTCAGCGAATCATTTTTGCCTAATAAATCTTACTATTATATCTCCCGATTCTTCCTTTACCTCAAAAGCACAATAGAGCAGGCAGCCAGAAACACTTGTTCTGAGTGAAAATATTTTCTCACTAACCTTGACCTTTATAACTGCATAACTTTCCTCGCTTTTAATTCATAAGCATCTGCCCGAAGCGTCATTCATTATAGGGGTAATAACATTAAGTTCTCACACGGCATAATACAATTTTTCTTAATTTCTTACGAACTGCGAAACCCCTACATATACACACCTTGATTTCATATAGCCCCAGAATTTAAGACTGAATTCAATACATCATAGAGTATTGTATAATTAGACTTTATACCTTTCCCATACATTCAAATTACCGGTATTCTCTTCCTACGAAGAAAGCCGACAGAAGAGAAGTTTACCAGATATCGATTTATAATAACATTACCAATAACATAAAATTTCCAGTCAGAAGGATTAAGTTGCTTTTTGCTTACAAGTTTTGGATGAAAGTTAAATTTAATATTTTACCGAGTCTGATTCTTCGCCTTTGAAACGGTTTCTGTACTTGAATGAGACGTACTTGAGACGCGTCATGAGCGAGATATACCTCATAGCACTATCTGTACGCATGAAACCGATTTCAATTTAATTGCAAGAATCCAGAATCTAAGGAACTTTCGACGTTGAGTGTATGACTTTCGTGCATCCTCTAAAAATGCACTGTGGAATTCCTGTCCAGAAAAATCCTTAGGAAATTACTTATTAAAATATCAACCCGGATGTGAAAACTTATCTTGCCTCTCTCATAACTACTGAATCCTTCAGGCTTCCCACCTATGCTACGGTAAGCGAACGAAAGGGTTCGATTGTTCAAAAAGTGCAAAACAGAGAAACAGGAGGACATTTTCTTTCGCCGTACAGAATTTGTTTTACTAACATAGCAATGTAAAGATTTTTCCCTATACATCGTTATCTAATAATCGATGAGAAATTTAGATCTTAAGAATTTAATAAATATTAAAATATTATAATTTTCAATTTTTAACGAATTTAAAAAAAGATTGTAGCCAGACTGCAGTAACTTTTTTGCTCGTTCTGAAGTTAAGATTATAAATAATCAAACGTGATTTACTCTGGGTCAATTAGCGTGTATTTATAAGTTTGAGAATTTAAAGAAAAATTTGTATTTACTCTATTCTAATGAAGATCCACAAAATAGGGAAATAAATTCATTTTATTGTATTCCGAAAGAACAGACACCACGCAACTGTTGCACAGTTCCCGCCGTCGCTCCCGAAACTGACATACAGGAAATTCACTATACTGCTACACAAAGTCATTTGCGTTAAACGCTCCGATTTTATTTCTGACAGTTATCTATTGTCCCTAATCTACATTCACCTTTTTTTAAAGTCATCATGCAATACAATTTACATTTACTTTCTTTTTTGCGAGTCATCATGCAATACGTCACTCCACTTTTCCCTTCCTCTCTGTGAGGAATATTTTGTGGAATCTACCGGCATTCACCAAATGAATATATCGCCACCTGTTCTATGCTGCCTCAAAATATAAAAGACTGTGTAATTTATCGGCGTTCTCCAAACCATATATGTGGCTTCTGGTTCTATCCAACGGCCAAATACAGAGACCCGAATTCCACGAATACCTCTCCTTTGCCACCAGTTCAATCCTCACAGTTTATTTGGAGAGACTCCAGCCAATATTCTACAGTCTCTTGATCATACGATACAAAATCCAATAAAATATTTCCTTAAGCCTGAGCTTAAATTGGAATCAAATTGCAGTTCTTGTGCTATATTGGCTGCAGATTTAAATATTTCTAAACATTGAACAAAATAGTTTAGCGCGGATGTCAGATGAAAAGTTACGCTTTTGGTCGAAACTTCTAACCCATTACTAAATCTGCACAAGCAGTTTCTAAGCTTTATTTTTCTAACCTTTTCGCTTTAACTTAGAGCAAAGGAGATATTGTTCATTAGATAACACTCAAATTTGTTCTTGGTCAATTTAATACCGATAAATAATTCCGAGAAAGAAAATGTTACTCATAGAGGGAAGAAAGCTTATCGCAAGTTACTCCACCAGACTTGCAGACTTTGTTAAATCAACGAAGGTATAACATGTAAAACACTACCAGCAGAAAAGTCATACAGATACAGTATACTCTCTATTATCCGATCTCGGATTATCCGGTTTGAGGGTTATCGTGCTCATTCCTGACACAAAAAAAATTTAAAGAGAAACATTTTCAATCTTATCATGCATGTAAAATCGATGTTGATGTACCATCGACAGATTCATTCCGTGAAACTAGTGAGCAATAACGGCGGAGGCTAGAGAATGGATTTTTTCTTTCTCCAAGTGCAATCTCTACCGGTTCAACCCCTAATTTTCCGAGAAATGAATCGTCCACTTCCTGCTAGCTCGTTCTCGGACGAACACGCTTCTCCTTGACACGTCATTCTTTTACTTCTTCGTCTTCTCTCACTTTCGCACGTGTTCCTTTAGCTTTTGCGTCTTGTTTATCGTCAGTAGCGTGAAACGTTTTACTGGTAAAAATGAGTGGTGTGAAACGAAAACGAAACATTTTAAATGTTAAACAAAAATTAGAAATTCTTCAAAAACTTGATAATGGAGAATCGGCTAGTACTGATGCAGAAGATGTACTAAATGAAGGAAATACAATTTCTAATTCTGCTGCTCTACAATGTATGGAAGCTTTGTTAGATTATATGGAACAAAGAGGATTGGATTACGGTGACATTACTGAGGTTCGTAAAATATGTGTCGATATACGACAAGGGATGAACAAACAGCAGAAGCAAAGAAGCATAAAAGATTTTTTAAACAGTAAATGTTGAAAGGAAAATTCCTAGTTTGATGTTATGCATCATGCAAATGCAAGTAATTTTTATATATTTGTACTGATGTTGATTTTTTTTCTTTAATAAAAAGGTTTGGTTTGGTTTTTGGTTTATTGGCGCAAGAGCCATTCGTTGACTATACTGCGCCAGACAAATGTCATATTCACGTCAATGCAAAATTCTAAAATCATATTTAATAAAAAGGAGTTTTCGGATTATCCGTGTTTTTCAATTGTCCGTTTTTTCCCTACCGGTGATTAACCCTTATAATCGAGAGTGCGCTGCACTCGCTAAAATGCTTTTATAAAATAACGTGGACAAACCAATAGCAAACGTTGGTCATTTTCTTCTATAGTAATGAAAATTCTAATATCCGACCTTGAAAATCGGAATTTAAATTAGAAGTCGTGTCTCGATTTCCGTTCAATTTTGAAACAAAACTTGTTACCGAGCTGAAGAGCTTGGTAAATGGATAAAGATTTTAAATAACTATATTCAATTATTTTCAGGTTGTTTCTAAGATGAAAAACAATGGAACATAATAATAGGAATTTTCCTAAAGGAAAGTAAACTACATATTAGAAATGGCCTTTCATATGAAGAAGCATTCAACATGCAGTCGGGGGATTATTCGAAAAACACAAATGGGTTTGGTAGAAAAACTATGCAGTGTTCCCACTAATAATCGTTAGCCCCCCTCACAACTTCTTAACGACGACAGCTTAGGCCATAAAGTTGGCGTCTAGATATTGTGAAAAGGCTATTCGCTACTCGATGAGACAACTTACAACGTCACCTACCGGCAAATTTTGGAATTACCGGTCCTATCTCCTATAAGGTGAAAGATACGAGAAAAAGTCAATTAGAAAGTTGTAGAGCACTCTCGATTTAGTATGGAAAGATAGCTTCCGCACATTAATACTAAAAACTAAATGGAATAAATGAACATTTATTTGGTCACGATTTCGAACATTGTCATGACAATGAGTTTTGGAAACACAGACACATCCGTCTTCTGGATCATTTATTTACACTGCTCAAAATGCTCTCCGTTAGCCACTATACACATTTGCATTCTGGACTGGATTTCTCGCTGCACGTTGTGCAACATGGCAGGTGTTACGGAGGTACAAGCATTAGTAATGAGTCGAAGATCCTGCAGTGTTGGCGGAAGGTTCGCATATACCTGTCCTTTTATGTGCCCCCATAATAGGGTCAGTCCGATAGGGTCAAGTCAGGTGAGCGCGGGGCCACTCTAATAAACGACCATACCCGATGAATTGATTCTGGAATGTCTCCATTAGGTACTGCTTAGCGTTTGAAATCTTATGCGGAGGGGCGCCGTCATGTTGGAACCATACATTTCGGAGTTTGTCGAGAGTCTACAGTTTCACCAAGTCGGTTATTACATTCTGAAGAAGCTCCATTACCGTTGTCCCGTTAACTTTCTCTCGTAAAATACTGGTCCAATGAGCCTGTCATTAAAACGAGGCTTTTTGAGAGGCCACAATTTTCACTGATCATTTTTGTGCTGCTCTGAGGATGGGCGAGAGCGTATGCTAGCACATCTTCAGGTTTCACTTTGCGTCCTACGTTACGAGGTTTACGAACTCGAGGTCGGCTGGTCACGCAGCCCGTCTCCCTCAAACGTTTTACAACTTTTAAAATGGTCTGCCGTGCAGGATGCCCGCCTTCAGGAAAACGTTCACGATAAAGCCTTGCAGCTGATTTTGTCCTACGCCCACATTCATGGTAAATTAACAACATATTGCAATACTACTTCATGCCAAATTTTGTCATAACCCTCAGATTTAACGTAGAACTCAGCAGAATCATCTTTTTTATAGTAGTCTGGTGAACAGGTATGACGTTCCATCCTCATTTGCATAATACATGAAATCCATGTGATTTTTATATCAGACATGGTTGAGTTGAGCTGTGTGATTGGAGAGACGATTTTGCAATATCAGCAGAAGGTTTTCATGGTTTGTAGAGACATTCAGTAAAACTCGGAACCGGTGGGGACAGAACTATGGTCCCCATGAATGCAAATCATGTGCGTTTCCCCTGCATCACAACACAGGCTGGTATTTAGCCCGTAAGGTGGTCTTTTCTCGCTTCGCTCGAGTTTCACGACGCTATAGTGTTTAAAATCACAATCAAACAAATGTTCACTTTTACATTCTGTTTTGAGTATTGATGTGCGCAAGGAATGTCTTCGTAATAAATCGAGAGTACTCTACAACTTTCTAGTAGACATTTTTCTCGTATCTTTCACCGATCACGTGATAGCACCGCTAATTCCAAAATTTGCCGATAGATGGCGTTGTAAGTTGTCTCATCGAGTAGCGCAGGGCCTTTTTACTATACATGGATGCCAACTTTATGGCCTGAGCTATCACCGTTTAGAAGTTGGGGGGGGGGGCCGGTAACGGATACAAGTGGGGACCCTCTATAAAAAGTAAGGATTAATGAAAAAGGATTTTCGTTATATTAACGCCCCGTTTAGAAGCAACACGAGGGCTGTTTTGGAACAGAACAGGTAATTTTGAACAACAGTCAGATGACATCCGAGTTCGTACACCCTATCTAAGCTTCCTCACCACACAGCGAGGACGTTTGGCACCCAGCGTATGATTTACCTTGCAACAGACACAAAAGCCTGGCGGATCTTCAAGGGAGTCGAGTTTTGAGGCTGGAACCCTCCGGTCCTGAAGCCAAGACCATACCAATAGGCCACCATGGCCACACTAATCCAAAGGAAAAGGATCTTATAAAGAAATGAAATATCAAGTCAAGTAAAGCAGATTTGAATTACTTTATACCTACTTCGTTTAAAGACATGTTTAATGATTCAGTTGGTTAAACGAGCAATCTAAGATCAACTGAACAGTTTAGTCTACTTGCAAAGTCAAACATAAAATTTTTTTTCAGCTACAAGTTCTCATAGTATAATACACACAAAAATGCTTTTAGCAATTTTTGAAGCTTGAATGGAACATTCAAGTTATAACAACTTGGAAAATACTTCTGAGCAAGCAAGGGTCATTTGTTGTTATGACCAATATACCAGTACTAAAAGAGTACACTATAATAATTATACTATAAATATTATTACTAATACTTGTACTATTATATTTTCACTCTTCGATGCAACAAAATGAAACATTTTATGCATGTAGTTTTTTTTTTCTGTCTGAAGAGCGTCAATTGCTCGATCTCGGGAACATCCACTATGCCATTTACGTCAAAGAAACCAACTTGCCTGTACCCATTTTTAAAGCAAAATTTATACAGCAGTATTATAAAAAACCTTTTAACAATTGCTTTTAGTGGATTTCTGAACCAGTTTCCTTGAGATGATCACAAATGAATCGGAAACAAACTATACTCAAAATTTTATAAACAAGTGCTTAGTAAGAAAGGTTATAACTGACAGAAGTGGGATTAAGCGTAGCGAGTAAAATTGAGTATAATGCCTCCGAGTCAATAATTAAGTCACGTGAAATTGTGCCACAAAATGGAAACGGTGAAATTTCACAACGTGATTTGGAGTTGCACCTTAGTCTATATGGATATTAAGACCCTATAAACCAGGGTAAGAGCTCAAAGAAAATTCTTTGATGAAGATGGAAGAATGAACAAGAATAAATTGAAAATACTATGACATTATTATTAAACATATTGGAAATAGTCTAGACATCGTCATCAAATAGGCTGAAACTAAGTGTATTTAAAGGCCAACATTCTACAATGTTCCAGAGACAGGTCCAATGGTAGACCGGATCTCATTAGCACGGATTTATTTAAGAGGCCAAACACGTGAAGAAAACAAACGAAACTAGAGGGTCTTGGTACCGAGTAAGGGGTGGCTTCGTTAAACAAGATGTACCCAGTAATGGCTTCAGTTTTGCTTGGCGCACAGATAATTTGTTTAGCTCCCAAGTCGCGTTTCTCGCCTCTGTCTTCGTTCTGAGGTGTGGCAACCAATTGGTTACCTCTGGATTCCAGTTGCTTCAAAAACTCAAACTGGACACAACATTAAGCAGAGCAATTTGTTTCGATAGTGAATAATTAAATTTATTCACTTTGTAATTTAATTTGAACAGGTACAGATATTGAAATATGATATGCATTATCAGCTCTGCTCAATTAGTGCAAAGTCAACAAATTAATCAAGCCTGTTTCTGTTTAATATTAAAGCCCTGTAAGTTTTATTTGAAGATGAGGAAAAGTGCATAATCACGAACATTTTATAATGTTACAAGTTAAAGTTGAAAAGAATATTTGGTTTTTAAATGCTGAAATGACTGTCCTACAAATCAAATACTCGAGTGGAATTGTACCAAGAATGAAATTAGGAAATTAATATTTATTAAATACTCCCAACTTCACTCATCAAGCATTTAAAAATTATGTTCTTAAATAAAGAAGTCTTTGGTGAATATACGTATACAAGATGTATGGATTTTACTACTTTTAAATGAAAACTTATATAAACACATCGCCCAGCCTCAACATGCTCAAATGGAGTATTTTAAAGAAACTTGTTTATGCATAAGTCAGCAGCAACTAAATGGTAACAATTTAGTTACTGATTTGCACGAGAACCAAACTTCAGAACATGTTTACAATAATTTACATTTTCCAAATGAGATCATACTTAATATTTCTAGATTATACACAAATATGCAAGTATTCAGTGTTGATTTACTTAAATAGCACTGATGTAGTGTAAAAAAACCCTTATTAAAACATAAATGGGTCACACAACCATTTCAGATCTGAACTATCAGCTGACTAATAAGCATAGTAACACAAGAAGGAATGGTCAAATTCTATTATTACAGCACTTTTCACTGGAGAAGTTCACCAACCATTTGAATATAAATCAAACTCGCTTTACTAAAATCCATTAACTCTTTCGGTCCTAACCGCCAGCTTTAGTCAACATCCACAAAGCGAGCGCCGGTGATTGAACGCCGGGTATAGCCGACCTACGCGACATCACTCGCCGAGACAAAAGTCAGTTATAACCGGCTGCATTCATTTGCATGCTTATAAGCCTTTATATTATACGATGAATATTAATAATTTTTAGTATAATTATAGCCAACGTAGAAATTATGAATAAGTTTTAAAGAACCTCTTCCAAAAGCATGTCAAGGTGGCGTTGTTCAGGCGTAAGACATAAACCCAAACTCCCAAGACAGTCCACGTGCAATCTGTCCGCTAGGGTGGGTGGAAAAAAAATTTTTTTGCTAAAAATTGCAAAATTCGCGCCTTTTTTTAATTTTTTAAATTAGTTAAAAATTTTAAAGTAAACGCTCTTTAGTTTTTTATGCTTGTTTTATGGTTTAAATAACGAAAATAAATTCTGATCAATAATCTGTTTTTTTCGTTCGCGCAACGTCTTTGAAAAAACAGGAATGTACCAATATTTCGCAATTTTCACTGTGCAAGTCTTCGTTTTGCTAAAACAAAACGAACCATAACTCACTTGAATTAGATTGAAACTTGGCGTGACCCCTGCCTACTTTCTCTGCCTCACCCCTCCCCCACCAACTCGTGCTTCTACACACCATTCGCCACCACCCACCACGGCCTTCACTTCAGTCTTTCTTTGTCTGTTACAAGTGGTACACGCTTTGGTGCTGTGTGTGACGTGTGTGCTGCGAGTCTGCTGTGCATTCTGCAATACTGTTTTTTGTTTTGTGTTATGTTTGTTTAATGTTTATTCTAACAACCTTAGCTAGAATAGAATGAGCTAATGATGAATGAGAAAACTGGAAGTAGTAGAGTGAGATGGCACAGTAACCAACACTGGGTGCAAGAACCGTGTTATCCACCGAATAGAAAATCATGTAGGACGCCCGCTACAGTTGGGTATATGCCTCCTGCATTTTAATGAGCTTTCTTTTCGCCACACATTCTAACATATTAACGGTCAAACTGCAGGGCCTAAATCTTTTAGTGGGCCAATCGGGCAGCAGCTCACTTGCTATGAAAAACTTCCTGTGGTCGATTATGAACCCATACATTGCTCAACAAATTCCTGTCTGTATCGGGAATCGAACAAAGACCAACAGTATTTGTTGTCCATTTCAAATGCAATCACCTTGGGACATTGTCCAGAAGACTTGGCAAAGAGGAACCCTAGTCCTTTGTTCCATTCCAGATGCTAACTGAGGCCAATCGAGTCCTTAGGTTGTATACAAGTTCATCAGATCCATCCGGAAACTTAAACTAAATAAACTGAATTGGCTTCATCGTAGAATAATACATGCCCGTGTGGTTTGCAATGAAAAAGAGCAAATATTTTACTGACGGACCAAAACATGTCTTTCAAGCAATCCAAACATATTTATCCGACGAATTACTTCAAGTTGTCTATCCAGTAATACATCGAAATGCGTTCTTTGTGCATACAGAGAATGTTCTGTTGGCAATGCTTGTCGTTGAAAGAACATATTCGGGAGTTCGGTTACAGAAGGATCTTAAAATCAAGACAAATCGTTCCGAAGAAGAAGACTTAAAAATTTCGTACCACCGAAGATGAACTTCCAAGCTTCCGATTACATTGAAATTATTAATTGTAGTTCTTGTGTGATATGTCCCGCATCATTGGCGGAGGACATAAGTGAAGATATTAAATCACTCATCAAATCTGACACTACGCCTATCAGAGAAATACAGAGGTTTCCCTGTCACACACAGGCTGTGGAGAGATGCATCAACTTTGTGACAGAGGCCTCGAACAAAATATGTGGACATGAACCTAGAAATAGCAATATCCAAGCAACACATAAGTCTAGATCGGTTATGCCTAATTTCTCCAATAAATCAGACTTTAAATGTGTAGTAAAAATAAAAGAAAAAGTAAATAACTCAGCAAGGCAAAGAATCCTACTCTATGGAAAATCTTTGTAAATATAATTAAAATACCACACCCAACGAAATTGGATGGTTGGTTGGGTAGGGTGTGGGTGGAACTCCACATGCAACCACCTCTACGTGCCGAGTTCTTGGTCGTTTTATTCTAGCAAAGCGAGCAAGGATTTGCACAGTGAAAATTGCGAAAAATTGGTATATTTCTGTTTTTTTCTGAGACGTTGCACGAACGGAAAAAATTGGATTATTGATCAGAATTTAATTTAATTTGGTTATTTAAAAGAAAAAAAGCCATAAGAATTAAAACGTGCTTATTTTAAAACATTGAACTAACTTAAAAAATTTACAAAAATGCGCGATTTTGCAATTTTTCACTAGTTTTAAGTACAATGATGGAAGATGTTAACCGATTTTAATTTTTTATGCCGTTTTTCTTGTTACAATACACAAACTTTCCGCACTAAAATGTTCCGAAAAAATATTTTTTTCGACCCACTCTACTGTACATTTATGGCACGGGGTACAGTTAAATGGCGGTGCTGAAGCGGAGAGAATCGTAGTAATTTGTATGCTGCACATTTAAGCGTTATGCAGTTTTTGGAAAAAAGACTAAAAGATTTAGATTATGTACAAGCATTCATCGGTCCTACGTATATTTCTATTATACGGTTCCAGTCTCAGAGGCGAAAGATATGTTACTTAACACCTTGCTTTACGATTCAAGTTCCAATAGTGCGTACCATGAACAACAACAAAGTCGGTCACACGTCGAGCCATTTCACGATTTGGCTGAACCTTCGAAGTTGTGCGAATCGAACATGTCTCAGGATTCTGAAATGCATGTGTAAGGTGAAATTATTCTATTTTGCAAGATGTTTAAAAAAGAATTACAACCAATTGATATTTGAACAGGAAAGATTTTTCATCTTGAAATGAATAATGAAATGAAAGAAAATTTATAAGCGTTTGATGCGTGTAGCATGAAGGACGTACCACGTCTCGCATACGCGTTATGTTTGGCCCCAACGTCGTATCACTTCTCTCACACATAGTGTTGATGTTTTTCCCGATCGTTGCACCATACCTCTCGCACGATACTATAGGTTAAGGGGTTCAATGTGCGCGATTTAATCCCCAATTTATCCTTGTTCGTTGAAAACTTCATATTGACATTTCTGAAATCAAGAGTAATTTGTACTGTAATATGGATACTTGTTTGCCATTCGAAAGCTTTTTTCCTAAGTTGATTGACTAAAAGCTGCGATAAGTCTTTCGTCTGCCGCAAGACAAAGAGCGACATTCATATCAACTTCAAAATTTAAGCACTATCCTAATACTTCATAATATGCAAAATCAGCAGAAAACTGGCTGATAATATGGGAATCTAAGTTGCAATTTGTAAGTACAAAACGTGTTGGTACTCTGTGCAGTTGTACGGATCTAAGCTAAGAGATCAAAACACTTCGATATTTAACTACATGAAAGTTACAAAATTGAGTCGAATTCAATTTTTAACTTCCGTAAAGAAGTGATTTTTGAGAATCTAGTGTGGATTTCACACTCAAATTAGCACTTGGCAAAGCATTTATAATAGATTATAAACGGAGGGTACTATATTTTTGGTTGCTTAAAATACAAAAGAACCGAAGACATTTTCCACAGAACTTTGGACTTCATTTATGACAGGCTGTCTAAAATTAGTGTTATTGTTCAGAATATGTTGGAAATATATTTCATTCAAATGATTGGCTATTCTAATAATTGTTATTTTAGTTGGATAGTTTATACATGGATATTTTTCCTCTTATTCATTTAATTTTATTTTTTATTGATTTGTTATTTATATCTTATTAGAAATAATCAATAATACAAATACAATAAGTATTTGTTATTTTGTAATGGCACCACTAATTCCGAATCCTGAAGCTGGATGGAATATGTATTTATGTACATTTCTTATACATTGGTGAAACGTCTAGTACGATGCGATTTAAAGGAGCAAAAATATTTGGCTTCGCAATACAAAGTAGCTATTCTTTTCTAAACATGAACATTGAGAAGAGAGGAATTTGAAAAATCCACGGAGCTCCTACAAAATACCCAATTTAAAGATATTTGTATTTAATCTTCTGGAAAGTCGATGTTTCGTTAAGTTTCTTATGCTTTGCTTCCATTGATTAAACTGAAATTTTATATTACCCTTCCGCAGAAGAAAAATTTTAAGATCTAGATTAAATTTCTACACAAAGAATGGAG
>BGPR01032255.1:0-17592 GCA_013235015.1 Araneus ventricosus | reverse complement strand
GCAGTACAGCCTCTCCGACATCTAGATATTAATCCTGTTCACTTAAACTATCACCTGTAAATTCTTAATCATTATCATTGTTCATAATAGTATGATTGATGGACACGTTACTTCGACCGGATTGATTGATGTTATTTTAAACCCATTACACCCACGTTATTTTATATAAATGTTGATTAATAATGTTCAGCTCTATTGTAGCTTCTTAAAGTTAAAGATTTTTCTAACGGGCAAGCTGTATTCATTTCGCTGTATTAATAAGAACTTTTAGAAATAAGCTTTTATTTAGGAAAGTATTTGTCTAATTTCATAATTTCTCCGTTATGTGAATTTTAAAAAAAATATATCTACACTTCTGAAGACATTGATATTTTTCATATTTAATTTGATAATTTTTAAGAACAAGTGTTTGCTGCGTATGAATTCTATATATGTTTTCAATGTTTTAAAATTGAATATATGCAAATTTTAGAATACTCTTAATTTTTAGTGCCTACAACATTTAAATAAATGTTACGTCTTTTAATTGTTTAGTGTTTTCAATTTTCATTATTTGTCTGGTGTTTGTTTTGTGTCTCACAACTTCGCAGCTGGAGTTTCTTTTTATAGTGAGAATTTTCTTTAGATAAAGAAACAAATATTATTGAAATCTATGCTGCAATTGGGCTCTTCAAAATTGCTTCAAGAAGGTATTTCAAATTTCCGATAACAGGCTTAATTTTAGAATCAATGTGTCTGTAATTTTTTTCTTGTTTTTGTTATGATTAACCCTTTGAGGGGCGGTGGGACACCGTCTGTCCCACCTTCTTTAAGATTTTTTTTCACAAACTTGTATAAGGTATTTTATGATAAAAATTGTTTTATTGGATATTTCAAGACCTTTTATTTTTTAAAAAAATTGCAGTACCATTGAGAATTTACACAAATTTATTGAAAATAATTTTTAAAATCATTCCCTTTATTGGCAATGATTTTCTTTAAATTTCTAGGAAAAGAAAATGATTTTCGGAACAAATATTAGATGCAAAGGGAATCTTCAATGTTCAATAAATTTATTCCAAACATTATCTGTATTTCAAAAGTAATTTTTTTTATCAATTATTATAGATGAAAAAAGGTGGGACAATTTTGTCCCACCGCGCATCTAAGGTTGTCAGCCTGTAGATGGCAGCACAAAAGTTCGCGATTCGGTCCTATTTCTTTCTTTTTTGAATGATAAACTTGGATTTATATACGGTATAATTATAATCACTCTTTCAAATTTAATACTTATACAGAAAATAAATTTATATATTTCAGAAGACAGTTAAATAATATTAAACAAAAAAATCTGCAAATGCAAACAAGCATTTTTTTAATAAAAACTGGCATATCTAAATTTATTTTGAGTGGAAATTTAAGTGAGCAGGAAGTTGAGTGGAAATTTGAGTGGAAGCAAGAAGCGATCTTTTGAGGATTTTTTTTATACACGGATAAAAATACACTTTTCTAAAAAGAACGAAAAGTAAGGAGAATATTCAAGTCTTTCCGTATCTCTCAAAATTGAAGGTCCCGTAACTGCAACGAAAAGGAGATAGTTCCCTTGAATCTGCCCACCCCACCCCCTACTTGTTTACGTTCTTTGCTGCTTTTGAGAAAACGCCGTATTTCCTAAGGCACAGCTATTGTAAATAGCTCTGTTAGAAATGATACTCAAAGAAAAGCTGTTTGAACTTGACAGCTTCCAGCAGCGCGTTTCTTGCGCGATAATTTACAATCGGTGGTCTTCCTACAGTAGTGGTTTTCATTACAGGTCTTGTCCAGTCGCGGTCATTAGTGTCTCATTTCTTTGGCTGAAGTGAGTGATCGCATGAACTGATAACGAATTTCTGTTGCTTCCCATACAATAAACCGGAGAGGGGAGTAACATTTTACTTATAGCATCTGGGTGGCCTGCTTTCTTCTGAAGCTTTCAAAAAGAGCGACATCCATAAAAATACTATTGAAGAGCTCCTCCATTTGTATGCAGAATGTGGTAAAAGATCTCCACTTCAATCACAGTATACATTTTTTGCAGCTATTAAAAGAAAATGTGCTAAATAACCAATTATATGCTCCAAGTGCAACTGATAAGAAGCGAACGTTGACGTGAATGACGGAAGGGAGTCGGGGAATGCTACAGTCCCTTCAGGGGCGGTGGGACATACGTCTTCCCACCCTCTCGTGAAAAAACTAAAGGCAAAAAAATATTTTTATTTGGAAAATATTTTATTTTCGGGTGATAAAAATTCAAAAATATATCTCTTTTTAAGTAAAAAAAATTTTTTAGTGTAGTGCGCTTCAAAGGGTTAAGCACCTCCATAATTAAAAGCATCTTAAAGTTTCAAGGGCTCATTAGATAAATTATGAGGTTCCTTTTTTTTTTAAATTTTGCAGAAAACAAAAATTTAAGCTTCAGTCACCTAGACATGTAGGAAACAATTTTAAACAATTGTAACAAGACCATTTTTATTAATACAGCAAATCACGATGAGTCAAACACTTACAAGGATGCTAAAGCTGTTTTTCTTATATACATTCTAATGAGGAAGAAGAATGTGTGTTTGCTTGCGCTGTCCAGGGCAGACCGTTGAACTAGAATTACGAAAATTGGGAGAAAAATACTTTGCAGAGTGGGAAATGTGGAGCTAATGTGTGCTCGAAATTTTAATTGATTAAAAATTAATTCAATTTGTTGTTTTCTTTGATAACTTAGGACAATACCACAAGAAATATTTTTACACCATCTCAAAATTGAAAGAATTAAAATATTACAAAAATAAAAGCTCCAATTTTTAGAGCTACTACGTTCTTGAAATTTCATTTAATTAAAAATTAATTCAGTTTGTTGTTTTCCTTGATAATTTCGGACAAATACTATAGGAATTATTTTTACACCATCTAAAAACTCAAAGAATTGAATTCCCCATGACACCAAATGAGTTCCGGTACAATTGTTTCCTGAAATAATAACATTGTTTGATTATATTTGAAATACATAAACTTCAAAGGAATTTTATCTTCTTACTGAATTTCAAATAGATATCATAAAACTACATCCATTAAGATAATAAATGGCGCTAAATCTGCAACATCAAGGAGAAAAAAGGTACCTCATCCTTTTTCTCTGGAACCGTCAATAGAAAAGACCTACAACTCAAAATTTTGTTTACCAGCTCGGACATATAATTCCAAACTATAAATTAAAGAAAAAAAGTCTCAGGCTGCCCAGGCTGCGTCTGTTTGAAAAAAAAATTATATAAGCGAATGATTGGAATTAAGAAAGTGGTACAACTTTTAAAGCACGGCCGTGTACATACAGTGGCTCCCAAAAGTGTTCCTACACTTACGATTTTCAATGAAATAGGGTTCTATCCATTAATTAAAATTAATATTTCAGAAGAGGTATTTAATAATAAGATCTATAATCTATTCTTAACAAAACTACATGAAATATTTTAAAAACATAGCAAAATTTCATTTTTAAGAAATCAATAATCAAAGTGTAACAGAAACTTTATCTCGCAAAAGTCTTCGTACACTGAAATATTTTCGGATAAATTCATAATTTAAATGATCGTCTGTCGCTTTTTTTTATTTTTGCATTGTGGTGGCATTTAAAAAATCGTTTGGCTTTAATTTTTGCTTGCATACACCTATATTCTATTTATTATTTAAAAATGGCTCGTAGCCGTAAAGAAACAACGATCAGCATTCGAAAATTGAATATTTTTCATCATAGTAGTGGTAAATCAGTTCGGAATATCGCTAAATTAGTTCATTTATCCCATTCTACAGTACAGTATGTGATAAAACGCTTTAAAAAAGAAAATCGGATCGCGAACAGGGTAAGAAAAGGTCGACCGTCAAAGTTAACAAAACGTGATCAGAGATTTATAATTAGAAAATTTGTGAAAAATCCACGTTTTAGTGATTTAAAAGTTTCTACAGAATTTAATGAAAAATTTTCTACTTCGATTTCACCTGAAACTGTTCGACGAGTTCTCAGAGCAGCTGTGTTAAAAGGGCATTCTGTCCGTAGAAAAATTTTGTTAGTAAGAAAAACAGATAACTTAGGCTTTTCTTCGCAAAATCAATGTTAAATAAATCCGAAACGTATTGGAATAATATCTTATTTGCAGATGAAAGCAAATTTAACATTTTTGGTTCCGATGGACGTATAATGGTATGTAGAAGAAAAAATGAGGAACTTAATCCCAAAAACTTAGTTGAAACAGTTAAGTATGGCGGTGGAGGTGTCCTTGTGTGGGGGTATATGTCAGCATCAGGCCTAGGTAATTTGGTATTTTTTGATGGCATAATGAATCATGCTCTTTATTTAAATATTTTAAGAGACAATTTAAAATTATCAACCCAACAACTTTGTTTTCTATCAAGATAACGATCCTAAGCATACGACTCTCAACGTTCTCTTCTGCTGTCTCTATAATTGTCCACAAAATTTGAAAACACCACCTCAATCGCCAGATTTAAACCCAATCGAACATTTTTTGAAAGAACTGGAGGTTAGAGTACGAAAATACGACATTAAAACGAAAAGCGAACTAAAAACAGTAATGATGGGAAGAATAGATGAACATTGATGCAGAAATTACAAAAAAGAACTAGTGAAATCTATTCCCAAACGTTTAAAAGCTGTTGTGGAAACTAAAGGATACCTACTAAATATTAATTTAACGAGAAATTAGAATATTTACTAATATGTAGAGATTCTTTTAAAGTATACGAAGACTTTTGTGGGGTAAACTTTTTGTTACTTTTGATTATTGATTTCTCAAAAATAAAGTTTTACTATGCTTTTAAAATATTTCATGTAGTTTTGTTAAAAATAGATTATAAATCTTAGTATTAAATACCTATTCTGAAATATTAATTTTAATTAATGGATAGAGCCATATTTCATTGAAAATCGTAAGAGTACGAACACTTTTGGGAGCCAATGTATATATATGTGGATTTTTTCTTAATTCATTTAATGGGCGACTAAACATCAAAATCAGAAAAAAACTGAAATATCCCCGTATTTCTTCTGGAACTTTTATTTCAGGCATTATATAAGCTCAGAAATACAGCACAACCCCGGTTAACCGATCTAGAGCTGTTTGCATTCACTACGTACATGTAACGGCAGTCAGTTCACGGCAGTGACGACAGACAGGTATAAAATACTTGTAATATTTCTATTCGGAGTGAATAATATAATTTATTGAGCCTGCGAAAGTAATTTATTTGTATATTTTTCACTTGTAAAGTAAATTGGAACTTTACCTATTGCTTTCTACCAAAATCTGAAGTAGGACTATGAAAAAAGAATAACATTTTTTTCATTTCCAATTCCAATTTGCAAATGTATCAGGAAATAAAGCATAAGGTAACTGGTGAATTTTGACCTTAATTGGTTAACTTAAAATATTGTCTCAGGTCAATTACGCGCAGAAAACTTATTTAACAAAAATATTTATCGTGTTCACGTTTTTGCAGAATCAGAAACGGTTGAAGGTATCTGCGCTTTAGTTTAATGTATTTATAATGCATAACTTGGCTGTGGTGTCAGTTTACATATGCATATTTTCTGTGAAACTAAATCTAAATATATTTTAAAAAGTATAGGCTTACTGGAAGAAAAATATTTTTTTTTGTTTTAAAGAAAATTACGCTTTTTAGTTTTGGAAAATTTGCGTTGGCTTATTAAAAATAAGAGAAAAAAGTAAATTTTGGCAGGAAATTCCTGCTTAGTATTAAAGTTATATTTTAAAACTAAGAGTTATTTCCTGGAGTTTACCAAATTATATTTAGTTGTTTTGTTATATTTAGTGAATTTCTGAAGCCGCAAAAGAACCGTTTTCGAATTTATACAGTGGTACGGAGCCGTGGTTCGAAAATGAGATCACTTCAATTTGTGAATTATATTCTATAACAACCTGAGGATGTTTGACCTACCATGGTATATTGAGCATTTTACAAGACCCACAAAACAAAATTTTGTGTCAACCTTTGTTAACATACTTCAGGTATGGTAATACCAAAGTATGCGTTATATCTTTGCCGTATTATTCATGGCTAAAAGATGTATTTTCTTCATACTCTTTTGTAGGGTAGTGATAATTATAAATGTGTTATAAAATAAAAAAAAACATAATAAATGCATTTTCTTATTAAAATCTAACAATATTCAATGTTAAGAGGAGAAAACATTTCGATAATTCTTTCTAGATCTGGTCGAAAAGAACTTAGAAAGAATATTATGTAATTAAATAATTTTATTTCATCCCAAAAATAAGTGTCAAGCTCTCGAAGTTAATCCAGAGAAATCTATAACGGTGGACATTATATTTGCAATAAATGATTTTATGATTTTGATGCCCCTCTGAAGTTGTTTCCATGTTTCCGGCAGGAGCACAAGAAAAAGCTAAAATAGCACGGTTCGAAGAACAAAGGCTTCTGTTGCTGAATATATTAAAGATCTTCTTTCTTCAGTAACAGTACAGACAAACGAATGTAACTTATCCATGCCGATTCATTGACATTAATTTAATAAAGATGTATGCATGTATTAAGTAAATGAAATGGCTACATGTTTTCTTCTCAAAGCATATCTTCGCCTGCAATCAATTCTTTACCAGCTTAAAACTTTCAGCAGCATGAAGCAAACAAAATCATCACATTCTGTTTCCCTTTACAAATTGAAAGCGAATCCTATGGTGTACAATTTATAGAAATTTATCGTCGTTTGCTTTTCTCAGATTTTTATCCTGAGGCTTAAAAGGATGTTTATTCATTGAGGAACAAGATTTATCGATTCCAACAAAAAGACTTCGAGCAGCTTATTCCGATGCTACCTTAATTTCAAGAAACTGTTTCTGTTCCACAGCGGTAAATCACAGCTACTGAGAATTCCACACCCACAAATCCACAATACGCGAATCGATTTCTAACGCAGGTTATACACAGATTTTCTCTTGCTCACTTTCAACTTCAGTTCATCGGAAACTTTGTTAGGTTTCTTTCTTTGCACCGTTTCTGTTTTTTGAAATTGTAGTATGTGAATTATTCTGTGCAAAAGGATGAAAAATGTATTAATCATAAAAGATACAAAGAAAAAGAGATTGTGATGAAAATATACATCTCCAAACCAGATAATTTATATCGCTTAATAAACAGCATTTTCCACCATTTAATTCTGCTACTCACGGTCTTTGGTAGAATCTCGGTTTTTTGATGGAACTTTTTCAATTTTAACACACGAATCTGATGCGCCTGAGGACCAAGTCCAGGGGAATCATTTTGCATTGAAATGCCTCATTTAATTTCAGCAGTTGTAGAAAAGGCCACACGAGTAGTATCTTAAGGCTCATTATTCTTTAATTGTTACGAGACGAGATAGTGCGGAGTTCTGCGATTTCTGGAGGAGCTCTGACCTTCAATCGACTAAAGAATGATTCTGTTATTCTTATATATTATAGACAATTATATATTTTAATGCAAATTTTAACTTATTGTCAAGGCCGCAAAAGAAACTCAAGAAAGTTACATGAGGTATTATTCGTCGCAGATGTCTCGTCCCTGACCTAGTCCTTACTGCTGATGCAATTTGCCGTCGAGGACCAAACTTTCTCATGTGGTTGTAGCATGGATTTTCGGGGATTGTGTGTGAGCTCATGTATCGTTTTCATCACCTGATTTGAGTTGAATTCGCGAAGTACGTCCCAGAATTGTTCTTTTTTTAAATGAGAGGCTTCTCTGTCAGAACAATTATCGTTTAATGTCATGTTATTAAGGATTTTACTTACAAAATAACATTATTTCTTACACAGCAAACACTAGACAAATTTATGGGAATTTGCAAGAAACTCAATCGAATCTGGAAGCGGCAATCTCTACTTTATGATAAATAATTTAAAAGAAACAAAATATATAACCAACTAGAGTATTTGTAGAAAGAATTAAAACTAAACAAAGCATTTACAATATCTCTTAAAGTTATAAAATGAAACAATAGGCAGTTATGTTCGGAGAAAAACAATTAAATAAAGTTTGCTTTTGTCTAAAAAACGGCTAAAATTAATGTGAAAAATCTCCTGGAATGTTTTAAAATAAGATATTGGAATAAAAAATGGACTCTAGTTTCTGCTAATTACTTTTAGTTTATCGTGCAGCATTTCACATCTCCCGAAGCTCTGCTACGGGATTTTACATGAATCAGATTTGCTGTGTTTGCATTTTATTTCAAAATTTAAATCATATTCATATAATAGAATTTGCGACATTATATTTTTTTAAGTCATTATTCAGTCTTTGCCGATTTTATCGAAATCTGCATCCTCTAGTTTATTTTGTATTTGATTTTCTGTGGGAAAACTTTGGTGTATTTCTTATCCAAAATGAAAATGTGTGTATATATTATTTATTCATACTAATTGGGTAAGCATTTTTCAATGCAATTGTAGTTAAAATAATGTATCTGATTTATTTAATGGGAATTTTATTATAAGATCCTTGATTTCTTTAAGCGTACGTAAAATTTCTCATTACATTTTATGTGATTTTAAGTATAGGGTAGCTTGCAGCAATCAATACTTTTCTCTGTAGCAATAACTCTTTCCTGAAGCCCTTGGCACTTCAAGTTTTGATGTTCAAATGTTGTTTGGTCACGGTTCCGATATTTATATCAATTTATTTTCTGAAAATTTATGTGTTTTATATTTATATGGACGATATTTTGTAACACGCATTTTCTGATGCAAAACCAGTTCTAAAATTTTGCACAGCTGTTTGTTTCAATACTTTTTAATATTTTGTGTTCTCAATAATCGGTTTATGATGCAATATAAATTGAATTTCGATTTCATATCCGAGACAACATTTAACAGGACACTGAAAAAAGGTAGATGGCAAAATTTTGTAATATCAACAGCAGGTAGTTCTGAAAAATGTTAAAGTCTGTAAGTTAGGAAATAATAAAAATAATTAGAAAAATAATAGATTTTAAAAATACGTTTTTATTACTGTACTATAAAAAGATCCAATGCTTTGTCAAAAATATAAAGTTCAATCAAAACTGTTTAAAGAGCTGAAAACAATAAAAGAAAGAAATTTTTACCAAAATGAATTTCATAATAAAGAATCGTCCTAAATTTTCATTAAAAATTTGAAATATAATTTGTAAGACTATATAAATTTTGAAATTTATTAGAGTATTTACGCAGAATTTCCAGCCATTAAGATCTTGCCTTGATCTCTATATTTTTTTTATAAAAATACTTCCCACATTTTAATAAACTAATACAAACGTGTTATACGCTTCATTTTTAATATGTTCTCTTCATCACGTGGTGGAATATAAGCATATTAATTTAACACATCGTATGAATTGTAAAAAATTTAAACTAAAAGCTATTTCGATGAACAAATTTCAACTTCTTAATGTATACATTTTTTATTATTCTTTAGTTCAAAATACAAGAATTAATGGCACAACTTTATTTTTTGAATATCTGGTAAGTTACTAACACCGGCATTTGTGACCAAATTTGAGGCTCCTCGGTACTACTACGCAAAACAACTCTTCATTCCCTCTCTAATTTAAAACACTAAAAGTCTTTAAGTATTTCATGTCAGCAATTCCCAAGATGTTGAACTGACATCAGAGAATTGGAAAATATTATCTGCGCTGTTGAGACGTTTATTAATACTTGTATTACATATTCTGACTGAAAAGCGTTATGCATTTGTCAGAACTACAAAGTACACAGAAAATAAAATGTGACATGCCCAGAATTAATAAGCTACCGATTTTTATGAAAGGATATTTGGTTTCAATTTGATTGCCCCGTTGTGACCGGAAACTCTGTTAAGAAAACTGCTAGAAAATAATAGAAAAGAATAAAACATTTTCAAAGCATGTTTTTAATAATGCAACATAGAACAGATAATTATCTTTTTATTAAATGTTTGAAGAATATTTTTTCGGAAAATATGTAGAGGTCAAAAGAAAATCATATAAACCCATTAACAACTCGAGTCCCACTACGAATATTTTTTGCAGCCTAGCAAATATAACGGTTTGTAACAAATTTTTTAATAAAAATTTCGCAACTTATTTTTTAAAATTCCTAAACATTCGCAAACGAAATTACTACCATATTTAACAACACTTTAACAATAAGTCCGAGCAATTATTTTCATTTATGAAAGAATATCTTATAAAATCCAGAATTACTGATATTTAGCTTGGGTCTGTTTTGAAATTAATCACTGCGGGCAAGACATACCTAGAAGTGTGAAAGATGGTAGCAGAGAATAACAGTTGTCTTTGTCCCTTTTTTATATTAAGTTTCCGAAATTAACCTACATTTCTATACAAATTGAAAAAAAATTCACTGTCCACCTAAACTTAGACCTAGTTTCTTTGGCCCGAGATAGCACTTAAGTGTCACGCCCTTGCTCTAGACTCTAGAAACAATACTATAAAGCTATTAAGCTATAATGAACAT
Organism: Araneus ventricosus; assembly: GCA_013235015.1. Taxonomy (NCBI): domain Eukaryota; kingdom Metazoa; phylum Arthropoda; class Arachnida; order Araneae; family Araneidae; genus Araneus; species Araneus ventricosus. The sequence goes on along the minus strand of BGPR01032255.1, from coordinate 7,060 downwards.
CAAAAGATAGAACTTAGCGCAGCATGTTCAAACTTCGCTCTTGCGCCATAAAACACCAGAAACCTACTTACCAACCATCACAAGAAGGAAAAATCCTAAGCATTGATTGAAACTTGAAAAAATATTAACAAATGCTTTAACATGCTTCAAAACATGGAATTTTTTAAATATAGTAATCTTTTAATCCGAGCATTCTATCTGAAAAGTGCGTATGTAAAAATCAAGAAGAGCAAAATGCAAAGGCTTATACATTCAAGCCATGTAAAGACAAGAGAGTCAAATCAGGATCCAAACATTATCGCGAATTTTCAGTAATTTTTATCTCTAAACTATTTGTTATCCCTAAAAACTATTATTACACATTTATGAAATTAAAAAAAATTAGCTTTTCAGCGAAACTATTCTTTCAGTTTAATTAGTTTTTAAATTTAATTATATTGCGGCTGTTGCAGTAGATTTTTACCATTTGTTTATTGCTTAAATTCCTAGTTATTTGTCTAACAGGATTATATCCTCTCACAGTGCAAACTTTGTGACTTTTATGTGCAGTTTCTAAGCGCGGAGAGAAAACCAGGAATATGCTGATAAGCAAAACCTCCTCCCTTTAAATTGGAGGCAAATCGACGAAGTTGGTTTATTATCCTCATTCGGGGCTATTTTTTTTTGGAAATTTCAATTAACTAAAAATTAAGTTAATTAGCTGGTTTTTCTCGATAAATTAGGAATATTATACCACACAAAACATTTTTACTCCATCTAAAAATTGAAAGATTTAACTTTTCTAAGCAGAGGTGTAGTGGAGCCGGAACGCCGTTCCCACACTGCTTTTTTTCACGAGAAATATATAAGAAGAAATTGCGAAAACGTCCTTAAAACAGCATGATTTTTGTCACACGGCCTTGAGCAGTCCGGCACTGCTTATTTTGCGACTTCACCACTTTTTCTATGACAATAAATTAATGCCGTAGAATTTTTTTCTCGAATTTTAACATCGTTTACTAATATGTGAAATGCATTAAATCCCAAGTAATTTTAGCTTCCTACTAAATTTAAAATAGATATCATACAACTATATTCATTGAGCTAAGAGATGGATCTAAACATTCAAATTTAGAAAAAAGTTCCTCTTCGTACTTTCCCAAGAACCCTCAAATGATGAAAACTTCAAGTCTAATTTTCTTTTACCAGCTCGGACATAAAAATCCAAGCTTTAAATTAAAGAAAAAATTTTTAGCTACTAACGATCATCGTTTTCTAAGACAAAAAAAAATTTATATGCACAAATTTGATATTAATAAAGTGGTACGCTTTTTATAAACACGCCCGTGCACATCGAAATGTCTGACCTTTTTCGTACGTCCTTTAACTTGCGCTGGAACTTTAAAATCGGGAAAAAATGAAATATTGCATTATTTCCTCTGGACCTTCCATATGGGGTTTTATGTAAGCTAAGAAATACAGTACAACCCCAGTTAACCGATGTAGGGCGGCAGCTCTTTCGGATAATGATTTTTGATTAAGTCATGAACATTTATTACAAGTTTGTATCTAATTGCAGTATGATGCTCAAAGATTTTAAATCTAAAACGTATTTGAAATCTCTTTGCAAGCTACACTTATGCACCTTATAAAAGTTCAAGTTACATTTTTTTGGATTGCAGTAGTAAAATCTATATACAGGGTTCGGACAAATTGTTGGCCTGATTATAAAAATTTATTGCAAACTAACCGTTGAAAATAATGCTGTAATTATGGTAACATTGGATTGTTCACTTTTAATAGTTCTTTATGCAATAGATTGCGCCCTGTTTACGTCACGGGAGAATCGTGGTGACTTTTTATTCTCTATGGGGAGAAATTTTGGACAGATCATCAACAAAAACTACCCGACGGATATCGACAATTTTTATTTCCTATGAAAGCTTTTCACTTCTAGATATGTCATCAAATGTAGTCTGCCTCCCACCAACAAGGATGCATAAGCGTTTATCATTAGTTAAATGTATAGCAGAGAAATAATTCCAGATGAGTAACAGCATATTCTCTTTTTATTCATAGCCACTTTCTTGCAAGTTTTTCGGCAAATAATTAATATTTTATGAACTCACAATAGCTTTTAAACACCCTAAAAATGTTTGGTGTATTAATAAAAAGAAATATGAAGTACAAAAAATAATTTGAGCTTTTTTACTGTAAATGAGACATTAGAGAAAAAGGTTGAAATAGAGCAAAATTTTTCAAATTCATGAAACTTAATCGTACTTGAGGCACCTCAAGAATTGTTCCGATTGCCATAAAATTTTGTTTTTGACTTTTTTGCATCAAAAGACAACTTTTGCGCACTATTACAAGTTAAAAAAAGTTGTGTTTGCTCCACCCTCGTAACCATATACTATATACAACATTTCTTGCCGAAAAGCGGAAAAGAAATATTCATTGACAGAATGAAACAAACGCATTACATTATTTCCCAACTTATTCTGAATCCGACAATATATATTTTATCTCCACTAATAAGATTCTTTCTCATATCAGGGGCATAAAACATATCTTGTAAACTACATTTTACATTACCTTTAATATCTTTAATTAGAAAGATAATTTCACCTGTCCCTTGTACTCCTTATTATACTTCTTATCTGGAAGTAGTGTTAAGGTAGTTGAAAGTTCTTCGAAGTTTTTGAACGCGCTTTCACAGCAAAAATGAGAAGTGACTGCAGAATCTATCAGGAACTGCACAAGCTTATTGGTACTCCAAAACCTCCAACCGTCTGAATAATCCCAAAAGTTTCCGATATAATAACTTGATTATTTTGTTTATTTTGCTTCTTGTAACACTGAGATGCGATGTGTCCTTTTCGGGAACAAAATTCACAAAGCGCCCCCGTTCCTTTAGGTTACGATTTTTCTAGTATTGACCAGATTTTCTTGAAGGGTCTAACACAGCTCTGCTGCGTTCAAAATATTTCTTATTAGTCTCTTCATGATAAGATGAACTAATGTTATATGCATTCTTGGTATAATTTAGATTCAAATCCTTCTGGTTTAGTTGAATTATCTCAGCTTCGTTTATAAGTTGTTTTTTTTAACTTCCAAATTCTTTATCCTTCACTCTTTAGAGTATTTGAGCAAAACTCCCAATCTGGCAATCCCTTAATAAGCTTCAAAGCTATTACAAGTTGACGAATTTCAGAACCTTCTTCTTTAATTTGTGCTTGTACCTCTCTTGAAAATATACCAATGATCTATTCTTCCGAATTAAACTTCAGTTCGAAAAATTAATCTATTAAATACATTAACCTGGCTCTTGATGTTGGTTCAAAATTAGACTTCAAAATACCCCATGCTTGCTTACCAATTGTTGTGTGCCTGATTAACGGAAGACTGTTTCTCTCAATACCTAGATAAATCGTAGTATAACATCTCTGCTACCTCCAGTCATACTCGAACCTTTCTTTTTCATTAGATTTTTCTGGACAAGGCTTTCCTTCCCAACTTACAAAATTCCAGTAACCACGATCCATCAACAACACCTTTAAATCGTCCTTCCAGGTTGTGTAAAAAGATTCATCCAATTTCGGAAATACAAATGATGAAAATTCCGATGTAATCATATTCTGTTCGGCATATTAGACGTCAGAATATTTAGCATCAATTCATTAAATAATTCCAATTTAAACAACATGGCTTTTGATTACACCTGGTGAAAAGGATTATGACCCATAACCATTGTTGGTATGCTGTTAGTGTCATTAGCAGAGTTTTAATACCAGGAAGAACGTTAAAATAAAAATTTCAATATAGAATCTAAATGAAAACATAACTACATTCTGTTGCTTTCCTTGCAGCCTTTTCCATACACAGTACATAAATACAAGCCAACAATCAATCACAGCAACTTTGAATATCGCCGTACTTCCGGCTTTTAAATTACTTTTACGTTATGATTACGTTTCAGTGGCCATCTGATTTTATTTGTAATTTTTTTCTCTTAATATGTCTGAATTGGTTTCATTCCCTTACAAGAAATTCCTATTTTTGCCTCTTCTGTTTTTGTTTCTGCGAATACAGATGACAAAAGGGGACTAGTGTTTACTTTAATAACTCCTCCTTCTTGTAGAAAATTAGCGTGGGTTAGTGTTCACATAAAGGTTTTTTTCTCATCTTTCAATTATGAGCATAGGGTAAGTTTTTTTTATTTATGATGGCTTATTAATAGAGCCAGATGGCTAAAATTTTAAACCATCTTATTAGAGTTTTGATGTTTTTGTTTTTCCACTTTCTTTTGATTATTTGCTTTTAATGCATATTTCTCCATTGTCCTCTGTTGGGGAATTTCAGGCTATAAGAAGCTATGTTTGGCGTAATGCTAGCTTCTTACAGAACAATTTCACAAATATTATTTGAATCCATTTCGAATAGTTCTTAGCCCTTGAAAAAGTGGACTAGAATGGTTTCCTTGTTTTGTTCTTGGTTGTATTCGATTAACTATGAGTTTATTTTTATTTCTTTCTTTATTTATTTTTTGCTATCTTTGTATGATCTTGATACTTTCATTGTTCTCTGTTTTTTTGTTCTGCTGCTGCAATTGCGCGCTACTTAAACATTGTCTTCATTTTAATTTTTTCCTAAATTTTACTCTTTAAAAATTTTTTTCCTAAATTTTACTCTTAAAATCTTATCGTGTATAAATCAAAATATTTTTTGTTCTAGTTTTAAGTTTAAATTATGATTCTTTTTAAAATTTATTTTATTTTTTCTTGTTGATTTATTTTAAACTGATTTTATTTGCATATCCAACATTCGGTCCCATCGGTCACTGAATCCATTTTAAATATATACTTTATTTCTGGAAAAAAGTTTTTCCTTTACAAGTGGTTTCGTTAAGAAATCGAACAAATTTTTCTTATAAATTAAATATTTTAGTTGAAATTCATTATCATATAACAATGTTCGAATAAATTTATATTTAATATCTATATGTTTCGTTCTGCTATTCTCAACATTATTTTCCGAATAATGAATTGTTGCTTGGTTGTCACAGTACCTACCAATATCTACGTACTTCCGGCTGAGAAATTACTTTTACGTTACGATTGCTTTACAGTGGCCGACCGATTTATTTACCGAATGCATATACAACAATATCAATATTAAACTCGTTCTCATATGTTCAGTTCTTTGAAGCCTTCACTGAAGCGCCACAAGGCTCCCCTAGGCAGTCTGCAAAACAATTAGATGCAGAATCTCTCTCGCAGAGGCTGATTTCTGCAAGCTTAAGAGCTGGCTAAACGTCGGATAACTAAATCCCACTTGAATGGTGAAATGCTTCAAAGCTCTTGAAAGAACAAGATGAGGTCAACTATAGGGAGGAATCAGAGGCTTAGTAAGCTTATTCTGCCGTAGGAAAACAGGAGAAAAATTAAGTTGCTTATGAACAAAGACTTTCCTTTTGTAATGCTGTGACATTGGAATCGGTATTCAAGACGACATCCGTAGTTCCAAAAGACGCAAGAAAATCATTAGTAAAGTTTAATTGGCACAACAAAATTCTCCGAGAAAAGATATGGGTGTACCATACATCATCTCCGCCACAGAATAATTTAACGGATTTTTCAGAGATGCTACTACCCCTAATAAGATAAAAGGCAATATCATTGTTCATCTTTCAGTTGCATAAGCCCAAATCGCAGTCTTTAATTAACAGTGAAATCTTTCCTCTAAACTATTGACTGAACATGGATGGTGTTGTACGAATAACCTTTACTCCAAGCAGTTGAGCAAATTCACGAAATAGCCGGCTATACTGTCTTTTCTGATTTGAAGAACACCTCTCAGGAATTTCAATTCTAGCTATCCATTTGGCATAGAACTATATTGCAACTGTCTCGGCTTTAATATCCTTGAGAGGAATGACTTCAGGCCTACGTGAAAACCTGTCCACACATGTGAGGACTTCTTTGAGATGAAGGAAGTGGTGCCACCAGATCAATATGTACATGGTAAAATCGATGATGTGCAACAGGATACGTTCCAAGAGGTCTTACCGTATGCCGTTCAACCTGATTGTCCGTTTCCAACTGTTTTTGAAACAAGAAACTCTCATTTCACCGAGACACTCATCAACTTCTTTCTTGTAACCCGGCCAAAGGAAACGATCTCAAACCAATTTAACTGTAGCCTTTATTCCAGGGTGAGATAAGTTATGATGAGACTCAAAAATCTGTCGACGAAATTCCATCTGAAAAAACGGATATCTTCCAACCGAAACGTCGCATCCATTCCTGAAACTTTCAGAAATTGGAATTTAAAGAATTAGAACATTTGAAAAAGACAATTATTTTTAATCTAAATATTAGCATTTTCTAAAAAAAGTAGAAAAAAGTTTTTTTGAGTAAAATATTGATTTGATTTTTAAATAGCAATCCTTTTAAATTCCTTCATTTAAATGCCGTGCTAAGCCTCTATAGAGTAAATATATGTAAGTGTTTCATAATGTTGCTGATTAATGCATCTTATGAAAACACAAAATTGAATCGGTCTTCAAGCTGTCAGAAAGCGAAAGGCTGAAATCTTGTAACCGACGGAATTCCTTTGAAAGTTTATCGTCCTATGATGTAGCAAAACTAGAATCTCATGAAGGGACCGAGGCAATTTCCACTTCAGCTGACCACCGAAAACTCTGGCCTGATGTAATTGCTACCTGGGATCAAAGACATTTCAAACTTTTATTTTACATCATGGTTTTTTTAGCATATCTTTTTAAGCATTTTTTTTTGTCTTTTCTTCATTTGTATCCTTCAGTGTTCGGAGGACCTCACACGTCAACAGCCGAACATTGTGGCATTTGATATTTTCGCCACCAGACGGCACAGCGACGCCAATTACTGTGAGGGCAAGAGGACAGAGATATGCAAGCCGTCGAGTCGGTGAGATCCGTTATCGTTAGTTCCCGCGAACAGAAGATTTCAATCAAAGTCCATTAACTGACCGCATGTAGGTGGTCAAGAAGTATCTCTGTACGCAGCGGTAAAAGGTGAAAAGGAGCAGTACAGCCTCT
>BGPR01032254.1:3872-17593 GCA_013235015.1 Araneus ventricosus | reverse complement strand
AAAAGCAAAACGCAAAAGGTTTAACATTAAAAACACAAAAAGATAAAGAGCAAAAACACAAAAGGTTTAACATTAAAAACACAAAAAGATAAAGAGCAAAAACACAAAGAGAAAAACTAAACATTAAAAACACATATAAAAGATAACCAAATTAAAATCAATAGCATTTAAAACCAAACAGTTGCAAACAAAAATCGAGAGACAATGCATCACAAAAACTGCACAGAAGCACACCAGAAATCCAAAAACTTTGCTATGGACAAGATAACAATTCAAAAGAAACCGAAAAAATTCCTAAAACCGTCGAAAACTCGAGGACGGTTAACCGAGTAATAGAATGACACCAAGTTCAAGAAAATAATAATAATAATAAAAACCTGAAACCGGGGGGGGGGGCCCCCCCAAACAAGGCCAAAACGAGGTACTGTTTAGGCCTTTTGCCGTTGTCCCCACAGAATCTGAAGATCTTCTCAAGTCGCAAAATGCCCTCCCTTTTTTTGGTTAATTTTTGTACCACTCTACCCGATAATTCAGTGCGGGCTCTTTAAGATGATGCTCCTTAGTCAGCGGGCAATGAAAAACGTAATAATCCGCGTCACCAGGTCGACCACAAGGGCAAATTGGTGAGTTTAGTTTTTTGAATCTGTGTAGGTAACAGGGGAATGGACCGTGTCCCGTTAAAAAGTAGATTATGCATTTGTTGTGAACCAGTAATTTTTTATTTAAGCAGGGCACGAAACTCCTGGCTCTGTTCCCCGAATCGAACTCTCTTGTGTGACAAAATACCGTCAGATCTGAATCGCTAATAACTACGAGACTAATAATGCGAAAAGAATGGTTGACACCACAACGGATGGATCATACGAGGTGTGCCCTGAAAGTAAGTACCGTTTTGGAAAAACTCGCATAAAATATTTTTCAAAACAAAATTTATTTTTACATGAAAGAGCATTTCGGAAACTATTTTTCTACATAGTTACCACCATTGTTCAGACGTTTGTCATAGCGGGAAACCAACTTGTCTATACCCCCTTCAAAGAAAGATGCCGCCAGTGCTGAACACCGTTTTTTGCGTCGCCATCGCTGTCAAAGCGCCTCCCTGCAAAATCACGCTTCAAGTTCAAGAACAAATGGTAGTCTGAAGGTGCGAGGTCGGGGCTGTACGGCGGGTGATTGAACTGCCCCAACCGAATTGTTGAATAAGGTTTTCAGTGACACCAGCAGAATGGGGACGTGATTTGTCATGAAGCAACACAATGCCTTGACTGAATATTCCTCGCCTTTTGTTTTAAATTGCACGCCGCAGTTTTCGCAGCGTTTCACAGTATCGTATCGGAATGACGGTTTCACCTCTGGGAAGGAATTCAACAAGCAGAATGCCTTGTCTGTCCCAGAACACAGTGCACATGATTTTGTGTGCTGACATCGTTGTTTTGAATTTTTTTGTGGGGGACCGTGAGTGCCTCCACTCCAACGACTGTTGTTTTGATTGTGGAGTGACATGACAAACCCAAGTTTCATCACCGGTCACAATTTTGTTTAGGAATTCATTGCCCTCTTCACTGTATCGGGTAAGAAAACACTGCCAAATCGCTTCGTTTTGTGGACATCCTTAAGCATTTTCGGAACCCAACGGGAACACAATTTGAGATAATTTAAGCGATTTGTGACTCATGCGAAACAGTTTTGAAATTTGTGGAAACTCATCACAAAGAATTCTTATTGTGAACCGCTGTTTTCAATATTTTCTCATTCACTTTTGGAACCAAACCTACAAGATAGAAGGAACAAGAACAACAGAAAGTCGCCCACTCCGTGCTTCGCCATGAACATTGGTGCGTCCATCATTGAATTGTCGAACCCATTTTCTAACTATTCCATCAGTCATTACATTTTCAACATAAATCTCTACAAGTTGACGATGAATTTCAGCTGGCTTAGCATTCTTTGCGTTCAAAAACCGTATTACAGAACGCACTTTACAGTCGGCGGGATCGGCAATCGTCTTAAACATTTTGAAGGCTCACTAACACATGTAAACACAAAACAATCCGGCTGTAATGGTGTCAGTGGACAGACAATAAACAAGAGACACGTGTGCACATGCGCGGAACTGCGACACTAGCGCTTCTGTGGAGATAGAACGAAACAGTACTTACTTTCCGGACACGTCTCATGTCTATAAGAGTTTATCGCATAGTTTTTTTGCCTGCGGCGTCATTGTACCAGTGTAGGTGCATGCGCGTGATTGTTACGAATTAGTTTTATGTAAGGTTATAAAAAAGTGTAGCTTGGAAACGCGTTTAGATAGGAGGTTAATTCTGGTGTCATTTTAAAGAGCTTGAGGAGTATTACTAGGAAGCAAAGTGAGGCAATGAAAATATTTATCAGAATATAAGTAAGAATCGCTATTAAATTGAAAATTTCAAACTCCGCATGTTTTTTTTTGATTATAACATGTAGACTAGAGTTTTCTTTCGAATCGTACGAATCTTACAGAATACTTGACAATACGTAAAAGAAATATTGTGTTAAAATTTGAATTCAAAAATCTGAATATTACTTGAAATATGAGCATTTGTAGTAAATAAATTTTTACTGCGCATACGCGAAATCTAGTTCCATATACTGTCAACAGATGGCGCCATGAAAGGCTGCTCTAAATAAAACATAAGAAAGGCGCAGTTCGGTTTCTCGCAGTAGATGTTTCGTTGAAACGTCGGGATAAAATCATACACCAAGTATTTCGTATTAATATGTCATTTAAATATGAATCTCTTTAATACAATATTTACACAGAGTAGTATAATGGTTATAGAATAAATAAATCACAAGTTTATCGTATGTAGCAGGGGTCTGTGGTAGATTGTGATTTATCCACTCTGTAACCATTATATTACTCTGTGTAAATATTGTATTAAAGAGATTGATTTTAAATTGCATATTAATACGAAACATTTGTTTTATGATTTTATCCCGACGTTTTCAAGAAAAATCAATGGCGCGGACCCGAACTCCGCCTTTCTTATGTTTTTTTTCTACAATCAGTAATCCGAGGTAGTGTCGATAATTACTTGACAGCTGTAGTAGGCTGCGCTTAGGAGTGTTTTGCGCAGTGTGTATTGTGCTTAGCGGGAACAAAATCACTGAAAATCGCGGGAAGAAAGTTTCACCTGGTGTATCATAGTGTATCATCATCACCCACCCAGTGTGTCTTCGAGTTATGCATTTTTGCAGAAGTTTGAAGGCACAGGAAATGTTAAAAAAACATTTGGCGGGAAATCGAGTACAGACTGAACATTCTTTGTTCTACTAAAGCGCATATCACACGAACAGCTATCGTGCTCTTTTATCGTGAGCTCGAGCACAATGCCACTCAGCTAAACAGTTTGTAGCACGTGACGCATTGAGACAACCGGTCAGACAGAATTTCGGTCATCATTGCGCCATTCCTGGCGAACTACGTCACCGTCAAAGTCACACCCGATTGGTTTGAATTTCCGCTGCTCACGATTTTCCGCCCCCATCGTGAGCATTTTTAAGCCGGTTGAATACAGCCCACGATTTCCGTCCTCTTGTCTGACCGGTCACGTGCTACAAACTTTTTTGCTGAGTGGCATTGTGCTCGTGCTCACGATAAAAGAGCACGATAGCTCTCCATGTGATATGCGCTTAAAAGAGCTGACGTATAGCTACGCTGCATGTACTGCAAAGAAAATAAATGAATAACTGTTAGATTTCTTAATTCTTTTGTCGCAAAATGAATTTCATTTCACTTTCTCATATTTTTGTTGTTAATGTATGTCTCGGACAACCTGTATTTTCGTGAAAATTGTAAACATTCATGAAAACAATGATAAATCCAAATGTTTAATTTTTGTGGAAAAATATAAGGTGTACACAAATGAAGTGACTCATTTCAAAAATTAATAATAAAAAAACTAAAAATGTTGGAACTACGGTTTTTTAAAAATAAGAGAGCATCTCAGCAAGTTTTTTTTTTTCAGATAGGTAACGCGGAGTTACGCCGTTCTAAATTTGTTACAGCCAGAAAATTCCGTACGCAATGGCTACCGATCACCAGAAGCCGATGCGTTTTCTGGGTTATTTTATTTTTTCTTGACTATCAAGAAAAATCTTCAGGTTTCACACTACATGTGAATTAATAAATTAAAGAGTGTAGAATTCCCTACAAATACATGCTTTTATTTGTCTTCCAGTTTTAATATTTTCTCAGATAATGTCTCTGAACAAAGTTTGGATTTCAAATAATTTACGGCCCCTTAGACCACCGAAATGGCATGTTATCTATCTGAAAAAAACTTTTTGAGATGCGCTCTCATCTAAACTATTAAAATTCGACTGTATGTCTGTATGTATGTATGCGAGGCTATCTTCTCACGAACCGCTGAACGAATAAGCGCACCGAAAGTACCAAAAGATGGAGAATAATCCAAGGAATCCATTTTGACCATTTAAATTCCTAAATTACAATTAATTAAAAAAGATATTAATTAAAAACTAATTTACAACAATACTTTTCATTGTTGAAATGCAATTCAGTAATACTTTTAACTGTTTAAACGAATATTTAATTGCGTGTTTCTCTTTCATTGTTGAAAGCTGCAACAATGCAATAAGAATCCCTCAAAATGAAACAATGCAATATGGATAGGTTTGTGAGAGGGTTTCGGTAATTGATGCAAAGAAACAGGGAAATTTAAATAGCTCAAATAGGGTTTTTACTAAAAATGTTCTTTTCCGTCAGGTTTTATTTTGAGATTTCATGTGTGAAGTGCATCTTGCTTCACGCGTATGTACTTCAGTTCGGATCAATGGCAGTTATATTTGTTTAATTACATCAGGAATGGAGAGCTGAGGAGATGGCATTTTCTGGAGGATTCAGCGTCGGTTAAAAATAATGCTGAAATCTGAGTTGGTTTAGAGACAACCCGTGCAACGCCGAGACATGCAACTAGTTTTAGAAAAAACGTCGTTCCAACATTTATATTTTTTTAAATTAATTTTTGAAATGAGTCACTTAATTTATGTACCCCCTGTATTTTAAATGTAGCGACGCATTCTTCTATATTTCATTAAAAAGCTGTCAATATATGTTTTTTATAAAAAAGAATGATAATAATAAAATGTAGGTTATTTATTTCTGCTGGGGTAAGTATTGATTTCTTTTCAAGAAGTCATTATAGCCTGGTATTAGATTCTCAGTTTTGGAACCGTTCTGAGTTAATGCTTCGAGTCATAAGAGTCCGTTTTTCCCTCATATAAGAAGGATAAGAGCATCTGCATGGCCCATCGTTTGTGGTTTTAAATGGCACATCATTCGGTAGGTGGATACATCTAGATGCTTCATGTAATAGAATTTAACAACTGAAATTCGCAATTGAAATATGTGTGTCTTACAACTCCAAAGTGAAAAATAAGAGATCCCGATCGTGTGAAGTAAATTCAGATTCACCAAAGAAAATCACAAAGTCTAGCCCTTTTTCTAATATTTCTAAAATTCACATTCATTGAGGCATAGATGGAAACTAAGTGTTTTTTCACTAATATGTCTAAATAGTTCCCATTCCCTGAAAAAATTCTGTTTTCACTCCTTCTGTTCTGTTTTTTTCGAATATAGATGGCGCCATGGGACTAGTGTTTCTTTAAAAATTTGCTGATTTCTTTTTTAAAAGAAAGTTAGATTGGGATTGTGACAACGCGAGGACATTTTTTTTCTCTTTTCTGGGCATGGGGAAGGTTTATTTTTATGATGGCTACTTTTAAAAACCAGATGGCTGATATTTTTAAATCAATCTTATTAGAGTTTTTGTTTGGTTTTTCCTCTTCCTTTTGAAATAATGCTTTTCGGTGTACAGATCTCCTTTGTCTTTTGTTGGGGAATATCGGGCAAAGAGAAGCTATATTTGGCGTAATGCAAGCTCCTTACAGAAAAATTACCCAATTATTATTTTGAATCCATTTCGAATAAAATCCTTAGCCCTTGAAAAAATGGACTAGAATGGATTCTTTGTTTGTTTTTTTCCGATTCCCTCTGAGTTTATCTTCGTTTTTTGGCTTTCTCTGATTACATATGATTTCACATGCAGCATGACCTATACACGGCGGATTGGTGGAATGGGGTTTCGAACATGGAATATTCTAGCCCCCAAGCCAAATAGGGACACCGCCTAATTTTGAAAAATTCTTGCGGTTTAAAATAATTCTGCATAATATTATTTCAATAAAAATAAACATATCGCGTTATTTCATTAATCTGTATAATTTAATCATAATTTATATTTATTCAAAATTATAATTAATTAGCTTAAATCTATTTATCGTTTAAAACTATTTTAGCCCTGAAACAAAGCAACCAGTTTATAACAAGTCTTCGTAACCATTCTTTCTATTACAGAAAAAAATCCCAAACTTCCAAAATCAATACATTTTATGAAAGAATTCAAGCAAAAATAAGTCGGTTTAAATTATACTCATCGTTGAAGACAATTTGATCTTGAAAATAAGTAACATATTTATAACATGTCTTCCAAACAGTTATTTCTTTAACAATACATTATTTCAAACTTCAAAAATCAATATATTTTATTCAAAAATTCGAATAAAAATTCTGTTTTATTCCTTTGACAGATGTCAATGGCATCTGCTAAAAAGATTTAAAATATCGTCTGCGTTAATGGAAGACAACATCTCCTAGTAAAGTAATGGATTTTCAGTTGATTAATTCTCTCACACCATAATACATTCGGAATATTAAATTACAAGATAAAATAATAAAAAATAAACAACAAATATTGGTTCCTGATGCATGAAATGGGATTTATTTTTAATAGCAGCGCACTTACTGTAAAAGGATTTAACTTGTTGATAAAAATAATGCGGAATTAATCTCGTATCTAGGTTTAGAATGTAAAGAGCAGAATGTTTAATTTAGATAAGGATACTTTGTTGTTATCTGTAAAAATGCTATTTAAATAATCACGTTAATTTTTCCTTATATTTACACCTCAAATATTTATTAGATGCTTTATTATAAGCACTTATAAAAATAAAGATATTTAATTAATGCATATTGGAAAAGTTATTAAAGGTTCGCCTAGATACGAAAAATTGTTGTTTTACGCTTTGAAAACTTTAATTAAAAGTTTCTTTACGGAATTTCACACTTGAAAGGATACAAATTTTACAGATCACCGTAAATGGCTTTGTGAATTGCTGAGCCAGCAAATATGTTCATTGAACACCTTCTGAACATTTCTTAAATTAATGTTCCGATAGTTAAACACAGATGATAATATTTTGAAACTTTGACAAAGTTGCTAAAAATCAAGTCAAATATTAACTTAAGTTTATAAAGCCTTTTTTAAAATTATGGTTCAATTATCACACACTTTTATTTAACTAAGTTTATTTTATGCTTGCAAAAATGGAATTTTGCAATCAATTTTCATCTCACTCAAGATTTGCAAGAGTTTTGAAATTTTGTAGACTTGTGAATCGTTAATGTCAATACATTGTTTGAATACTTTCAGAAAAAGTTATAATTTAATCGACTAATTGAATTAAATTTTGTTTCCTTACGATTGGTGCATATGATAGTGAATTTGAAAAAAATGCATTTTCCTATTTTATAGTATTTATAATAATAAATTATAAATAAAAGACTAAAAAGTAGATAACATTTAAAATAAAAAATCCACTTTTTAGTACAATAAGAAAAGATTGTTTTCAAAAACTGTTTCTATCAAATTTATATGGATGAGTTTTCTGAATGGAAATAAACATTAAAAACCTGAACTTCCGCTTTGAAGATTCCATTGACTTAACACTACACCGGAAATACGTAGTACAGGCATTTAATGTAAACAAACAAAGCAGAAAACTCGTCCATACTTAAAAAATTACTTCGAGGTGAATGATAAGAAATAACTAAAAATATCTTTACTAAATCATATGAAAATTTTTTAAAAAATGAAAAATAAATAAATAAAAATAATAATAATAAATAAATATAATATAATTTCTGTCATCCGTATAAAGTTTTCATTTAGTTTATAAGGAATAAAAACAAACCATATGATAAGCAGAAGTTTCCTTATTGCCATATATTAATATGCAAAACTGTTATAATCTTTTCGTGAACGCAAAATAAGAAAATGGTTACAAATTGATTGCTACTAAGGGTAGTACGTGATATTTTCCGGACTTCAATAAACATGCTGGTAATTCTATGTTATTTTAAAATTCATTATGTTTTGTAGAAGTTTCAAAATTTTGGTTTGATACTAATAAACTGTTATACAGAACTGCTGTGACAACGCATGAAAAAAGCTCTGTATATACTTGCATTAATGTAATAAATGAAGAAAGTATAGTTTTTATTGATTTTTGCCAGAGAGTATTATTAATGATTGTGTTAAGCCTTTATATTAGGAAATGGTATTTTAATTTTGTTAATTAAAGTGTTAAATTCTAATTATGCCCAAAAGATATTTGTTTTAATTCTTAAGCACGTCGACGAGTTTTCTGCCTTGTTTGTTTCCATTTAAGTGCCTGTACTACGTAATTCCGGTGTAATGCTAAGTCAATGGAATCTTTAAAGCGGAAGTCCAATATACAAGCAGATAAAGTCAAGGTTTATAATGTAAGTAAACAAACCAGAAAACTCGTCCAGACGTATGGGTATTCTTAATAAGTGTTTATTTGCAATGCTTGCGATTAGATCCACCTACTTTTGAAAAGAAATGAATTGATAATTATATTCAAAGCTTAAATAGCTAGTATAATCAAATGGTATAATTTATATCAACTGGTAATAATATAAACAGCGAAGTTGTAAGAAATAATTGAGATGTAATTTCTGTGTTGCCATACAACAGGGCTAAAAAATAGCCATTAAAAACATAAAATATAAATTTTCAAATATAGAATATTAAGCACCACGCTCAGAATTTAAAAAAATCGAGTTTTTGCTTAATTACTAAAATATATCTAAATTTATAAAATGCAATGTTTGTGTGTGTGTGGCTGCGATGTCCAGACGAATCTATCGCACTTACAGTCATAAAAGGTGGCCCACAAGCCCACCTACGTAATGGTGACTGAATGTACCTCGAAGCCGGAATTTTAAAATTTAATCTAGAAATTTTTTTATTTAATATTTTGTGTTTCAGGTGATTTTTCGCACTCATTTCTCAATAGCATGGCTTCGAATAATTATACTAAAAAAGAAGTTACACCATCGAAAAGAACAAACGCTTTCCATTCTAATGAAGTTTGTTTTGTACGTCTCACGTAATTTAGTGAATTTTGAGAAATTTTTGAAAAATAGTCACTTTTATGGTAAATTTTAATAAAGATTTCATCAAATTATCGCATCTGACGTTGTAACATCTCTATAATTTTCAGTTTTTTTCAGCTTATAACTGGAACGTTTCTGTTAAATCTGAAACAAGAACGGTTAAAATATATTTTTTTCATTTTTTTAAAATTAATTTTTTCTTGATCAGTTCAAACAGAGAGTTTCTCTGGACGAGTGACCTTCCTCGAAGCAGTTGACGTCATATGCTTTCATTCCCAGCATGCATTTCTACGATCCGATATGTATCTTTTGTTTTGATTTTGTTTTCAAAACTTTTTCCTGTCATTGTGGGCATTCTCATTTTGTCCTGATTTCACGGGCAACGCCGTGCGCGTACTGCTAGTCTTAAATATAAAACAACAGATTTTTTAAATGAATAAATAGACATTTTCTGCAGTTTTATTTTAATACGATAATATTGGTCCAAGAAGTACCAAATCTTGGCATGTAGTTACTTCATGGGCAGTAGGTGCTCACTAAGAAAGGGTACTTCAAAATTTTAATTAGGTTTTTAAGTAAATTAAAATTAACCAAAATTTGAACGTTTTCCTCAATAACTTCCGAGGATAATATATATACCAATTTTATTTCCGTTCATTTTTTAAAATTTTGAAATTTTGAACCACAATTTATAACAATGCTTTTTATTGTTGCAGTGAAATTCAAATCAAAATTATTTCATTAAAACTTTCATACCTGTATTTCCCCACTGTTAAAGTTCTGATAAAAACTTGCTTTCTTTGAACATTAACTTCAAAGTAAATTTTCACTTTTGCTTTTATTAACATGATAATGGTTCTATCCTGGCTGTCTTTCTATAAATTGTGTGATGCTGCAATCGTAACATCCCGCGTCGTAACATCGAACAGAGAATGCAATGGCCAATGCAATCAAGCCTAACACTTTATGATTCTATGATATTTCGGATTGCAAGTTCCTGTTTTCTTTGGTTTTTCTAATTTGATTTTTAACTACCATTAAATTAATGAACTTTAGTGAAGCAAAGAAAAAAACCAAAGCGTAGATAATAAATATTTACAGTTATTTAAGCTAACAGTGTACAAATCGTTAAATTTCTTACAATTGTATGGCAACGTCTTTGAAATATCGCATAAGTGGGAAATGAAATTTTCATTGTACATCTAAGTTTAATCCGTTTATATTTTTGAGGTAATCCATTTATAAATTAAGTTTAATCCATTTCCATTCTATAAAATACTTTGTTAAAATTTCATACAGCTAATGTTTGTCCATTATTTTCAACACTAATAAAATTGTTCTAAAAACTTAATGTTAGCAAAAAAATAAACTCATATTAAACATTTCCTAATTCACAGATGAATAGAAAAGTTCAAATTGCTTTTGCTCCAAACAGTTAAATTGTAGGTAAAAGTTAAAGGTAACACATAAATTTCGTTCTACAGAATTCGCGTTTCTAAAGAATTCACGTTTAATGAAGGGGCTTCGCCTATTTTATATCACGAATAAGAAAACAGCAGATGGCTTTAAATGCCTTTGCGTGCAGTTGTGTATGTCGTGCATTAAATAAATAGAATGCAATTTAAAAACTTGTGAAAACTAAAATTGTTTCCTTCAAATATTTGCTTTCACTCATGAAAAATTTTATTGGTTTTTAAATATTTCAGTACAATAATATTAGTCGTTTGAATTTTAAGCTTAGATTATGGATATAATTTTCTGATGCGTCAAGATATTAAAAGCGAGACTGAAAAAATCCTTAACCAATCGCCATAATAATACATTAAAATGTTGAAATCCAATCGGAAAAATCGAAATTATAAAAGCCATATAAATATATTTCATAAATAGAACAAATGATTAAAACCAAGATGAAAAAATATAGGGATCTCATAAAAATTAACTATTCCAAATCACGAAACGGTTTCTTTAGTATCACATTAAAACTGTAGAAAATTAATGCACAAAATAAAAGCAATTTCCGCTTTTTTCCCATGAGATTAGCATTGTAAATAGTCAAGATAAATTTAAAATTCCGAATCGATTTTATCTATATCTAAGATATTTTTAATAGATAGCTGAAATTCTTCATACAAAAGAACCATAGCGAAAGCCGTGAATATTTTAAGCCAATGGAATCACTTCAAATTGTCAACTGTTTTACGTCTAGTTAATTTGGAATGCATAAAGTATCATATAGGAAGAATAAATGCTTGTTTCTAGAATATAGTGAAATATGTTTAGTTAATGCTAAGATGGTACGCGCAATTACTTCTTTCAATCAATTGTTACATCGTTTGATTTACTTATTAAGGTGCCGAATCACAACCGGAATTCTTAAATGTTACAGATTCAGGAAATCGCCTGTGGTAATTTACGTAATGAAAGCCTAATTTTCCGTTCCTGATACAATTTAGATGCCAAATGACGACTGTGAGATTAAATCTCCATTTTTAAAATCAATAACAGTATTACTAAGTTTTTAATACATAATTGTATGAGTTTTCAAAAAAAATATGTTTTTAAAATTTTGGCGTATTTTTCCTTTGTATATTTTGGAAATTTTATCTATTATTATTGGAAGGCAATGAAACCAAAATCTAATTAAGAATTAAGAAAAGGGAAAAATGCCGATGATTTTCTGGTTAAAGAATGTGATGGAAAGTTTAGAAACTGAATAATCATTTTAGCATTTATAAAATAAACGCTTTCATGAAAGTTTAAATATAAACAAAGATATTAAAACAAAACTATTATAGAAATTAAAACGCAACAAAATTGACGGCATACGATTGAAAAAACCAAGGAAGGAAGAATCCATTTGGAAAACTTTCCATTTTGGATTCATATTGGGATAAGTTTTCTGTCGAGGGAAAACGACTTTAAGGTCAAATAAACTTTTCCTATGTCGCCTGAACCTATCCCGGACAATTGCAAACAAAAGTAGGAAAAAAAAGCCAATTCACGAAAACGCAGTCTAAACAGTCTTTTCTAACAGCGAAAAAAGGCTTGAAAAAAGCTTACCTATCGCCATCAGGGCAGAACAGACGCCACTTACAAACAAAGGAAGCTTTGTTTGCTGGAGTGAGCACCTAGCTCCATTTAATGATCGATACATTAACTGAAAAAACCTAATAACTTTTTTGTTATTTTTATAATTTTTATTTTATTTTATAATTTTCATTTTTATTTTTTATATTTAAGGAAATTCCCAGGGCAGATTTAAAATGAAATTGTCAATAGCTGTGACATAAGTAGAATAGTCATTCCTCGAACAAAGGAAGAATTTCTAGAGGCCTTATAATAAGAGGCCTTAAGTATAAACAGTTTTCTACGTAATAAATGTCCACTAAATCTCCTTTATTAGCGGATTTTACAATTTATCCCTCTTATCAATTAACTAACAAGCCTGTGCATTCTGAGACATGTCATCTAATAACAGTTCCTAATGAGTAGATATGATGAAAATACAAATAGCTGCCAAACTTGAATTAAATTTTAATTAATTCCGGAAATTTGCAATGTTCTCTCAAAAATAAAAGAATTCAAACTGGTATAAACAATTCATGATTGACCACAAAATTAACAAAATCTTTTACGGTTTATAATTATACTTTGATTTAGCAATATTTATACCTATTAATTTGTTTGGAAGAGTAATTTTGAACAACCTATGAGGATGGATTCGTTATGATATTTGCATTCTTCATCAAACTATTTTTCTAATGTAGATAATTTTTAGGCAGTTTAATGTCTTTTTGTAAAAACTACATTCTGTGCAGAAATGAATAATTTTTCGGTGCATTCATTGAACTATGTCACCTACTATCAAAACAATTTTATTATATCTTTGTCAAACTAAGATATTTGTTGAAAATTATATAATGTGAGTGATTTCAAACGATTTTCATTGAAAAAGATTACTTTGTGTTTATTTTTCCGCTGTGTGATACGCCTTAAATTTTGCTTTTGAATATTTTAAACTAAATTATTTCAGGAACCAGGCTATGGCAACATTTCACATTTCACCACGCATATCCCCGAACTCGGAGCCAGAACGGCTCTCTGTTGGTTAGATAGGTATGCGTGAAACTTTATTAATAAATCACTAAAAATGGAAAAAAAAATTACAAACAAGAGTTATAACATAATATAACAAAAGATCATAAGAGAACATAATATAACAAAAGAACATGAAATAACAAAAGAACATGAAATAACAAAAGAACATGAAATAATAAAAGAACATGAAATAATAAAAGAACATAATATAACAAAAGAACATGAAATAACAAAAGAACATAATATAACAAAAGAACATGAAATAACAAAAGAACATGAAATAACAAAAGAACATGAA
>BGPR01032253.1:0-15117 GCA_013235015.1 Araneus ventricosus | reverse complement strand
GCCACCTATTCCCCCTGTGTGTCTCCACAGGGGGCATGTGGGTTACTATTGTTATTTTTATAGCTTCAACGACACAAATCGGCTAGTGTGCACCAGGGGGCATGTGGGTTACTATTGTTATTTTTATAGCTTCAACGACACAAATCGGCTAGTGTGCATCGGGCCTAAATCATATGTAGGACGTCAAACTTTCTCCCACTGGTGTGGTGCGGAAGTTTGAAGAGGGGAGTGCCAGTTAAAGTGTCGTCCTCGTCATCTGACCACGGTTCAATATGAAGAGGTCCGTCCTTTCGTGTTGCCTCAAAACGGACATGAATAATCTTCAAGTCTGGTTGCTGTACACATCCGATTTGTGTCGTTTAAGTCATTAGCGTCAAATAGCTGTACTGTTGGATATTGCACGCAGAGCTTCCATGATGCTGTAAATGTAATCAACGGCGGTTTTGCACAGTATTTTTTCTGGGAAACCGAAGAGAGCTTTACCCGCAATTAAGGCTTTGAGAAAGTGCGGGATACCCAACTATTATTAACGAGATTCATTCTGTTCAGGCACTCTGATTGCGATAATAAAACTTCATTTCGGGGAACCCAGGCGCGCACCTGGTGTGCCTAGCCTGCGTGTTGTTATGAAAGGGTTTAATAAAATTAAAATTCGTATTTTTTTCCGTTAAAAATGATTTCATGTCGATGCTTATATCTAAATATGAGATATTTTGATTTGTAATATCAAGCACTTCAAAATCAAATAGTCTTGAAGGTAATTCCCAACTCATTTTCAAAATTAAGGATTTTATAGTTAGTTCAACTGAATTTATAGTATAATCGAAAAATAAAGAATTTTGACCTTTTTATCCCTCATTAATACTTCTTTATAGTAGGGGGCCAAATGTCCTCCCACTTTTATGGTTCGGAAGTTTGGAGAGGGGCGTCCCATCTCGGGTGTCGTCCTCGTCACCTGACTGGGGTTCAAAATTACGAGGTCCGTCTTAAAATACCCCCTGAGTTGCTTCAAAACGGGACGTTAATATAACTGAACTAAACTAAAAAATACTACTTTATAAATCAAATATTATATTCTGAAGCGATGCGTTATTTTAATTGAAGTAATGGAGGCTGCATACTTTGAAGAGATGCCCTAACCGAAAATCTAATCTCTGGATTTGGTAAGTGGCCAAAACAAAGCAAAAAAGTGCATTATCAAAAGGATGGCCATTTTTATTTAAATGTTTGTATGATTTTGAGAATTTTAGATAGAGAGAGAATGATGTCAACTCACGTGACGTCACACTCAAATGACAAACATAGCTGCACATGTCATCTAACATCTGGAAAGTCGTTCTACACTATGCGTTCCTTTTCCTCCTGCAAAATAAGCAATGGATTCTAAAATTAAATTTGCATGACGCCACGTGAGCATGAATGGATTATTTCCACAAAATAATTTTAGCAATTAAAATATTTTATTGAAAAAATCATTCATATGAGTAAGAACTTGATACACTGTGATATTCGTAACGAATAAAAAAACATATTTGTAGAATTATTAAAATATTTGAGGAAAATAAATTAATTAGATAAAAAAATCGTTTGGTCATAAAAGAAACTGATTTTAAAATATCGTTTGGCATAATTCTTTTCTAAAGGTTATAAAAATAGTGTGGCAACGATATATTTGTCTTTTGCTAACGTTGCCTAGCAACGGAAAAGAATAATAAATTGAAGATGGAATTCGATGTCAGTCAGTGATGTAACGTTTGTGATGTAAGTGTATGTGTTTGTTTTACATGTTTGTGCTGTGGTAGAAGTCCAATAAATATATTATTTTTGATAAAGAAGGCTCTACAATTCTTCATATTATGCTGAAATACATCACAGCACTACTAAGTAGTATGCGTAATATCTAATATATGATAAAATATTTTTTGGCGATTCATTCATTTGAAAATTTTTCTTTAAATTCAAAATTATTTAATTCCACCTAACATTAACTATCGTAATGCCTCCTTTTTAATACACTTTTATTTAACTTGACTTGTTTCATGCTTGTGAAGATGGAAATTTTGCTCGATTTTCCACTCACTTCCCAATGTGCTAAAATTGTGAAATTTTGCACACTTTTTGTGTTCTCGATGACAATACATTATTTTAATATTTCCAGAGTTTAATGATCAATTAATTGATTAATTTAATTAAATTTTAATTCCACATAGTGGTGCCATCTGGTAGTAAATTGGTGAAAAATTGATGTCAAAATTCCATAAATTTTATAATAATGAATTCTAAAATAAAGAATATGCAAAGTGCAAAATAATTAAAATAGAAAATTTCCATTTTTTTTAACACACTAATAAATGAGCTTTTAAAAACTGAATTTTTTTAAAAAAAATACTTATTTAGGAATAAGTGAAAGTCAAATCAAAACTTTTTTATTAACGTTAATTAAATTTTCATTTCTTCATTCTTGAAACGGTATTTTTACCTGTTCTTAATTAAAAAGGTAATTGGTGAATATAAATCTTGTAAATAAAGCGAATAATAAAAATTAATTATGACGAATAAGAAATGTCTGTTTCCAAACTAGTCCTCAAACGCAATCTCACATTATTTATACCTGACAGACATTATCATTCCGATTTATCCGCAGCTAATAAATAAATCCCATACGCCCAACGCTGCAAACGTAAGGCTTAACTAACCCTATTCCGAACCGCCTTCGCGTAGAAAATCGAGCATTACATCCAACATATTCTTCCTTATTCAATGATGGGGCCGAACATCACGAACACTTCAGCTCAACTCCCTCCGCCTTGAGCGACCCACACAACTACCCATACACAGCATAATCATATCACTCAACATCCCCCCATCATATTCCGAGATCCTCACAACGCCCCCTCCGTCCCCAAAATCGAACGCAACAGGCGACATTTTCATAATGCAATCAGGGCGCAACCGCGAGTTCAGTGATCCTTATTATAGCGGACTCCCCGCCCACAAATTCTGCATAAACATGACGTCATGTGCGCGTCCGAGAGCGGAAGTGATCACCCGATGCGCACGTCTACCTGAGCTGAAGGTCGCGATAGGATGTCGTGCGCCATTTCAAGGTCGTGGAGCGCGATTTCGCGGTCGGGGAGTCCAAAATAGCAAGGATTGGGGAGTGAAGAGCGCATCCTTTGTTACCGATATCACGCCCCTGTGTTGGAGGATGGACTATTCCATGGTCGGCCGCTGACACAGGGTCTACATGAAGCAATAACCTTGCTCGTGCGTTTCCTGCTGCTTGCCTTTGGAAATCAGGTGCCGGCTGGTGCCCGTACTTTTTTCTTTTTTTTTTCTCTCTTCGTATCGCAACGGCATGGCACTTCCCGGGTTACAGGTTAGATAAATAAAAAAAAAAAAAAAGGACAGGGGCTCAGTACTGATAAAATTATTTAAAGACTGCTTATGCTTGATTTCGTATAGAAAAACAACTCATTAAATAACATATTTACGACAAATGCTACCCAACTATTTTTAAAAAGAAAATTGCAGGGTTTACTTCTATTTTTCTTACAACTTATTT
The DNA here is from genome assembly GCA_013235015.1 of Araneus ventricosus. NCBI lineage: Eukaryota > Metazoa > Arthropoda > Arachnida > Araneae > Araneidae > Araneus > Araneus ventricosus. The sequence continues at coordinate 11,552 of BGPR01032253.1, read as the reverse complement.
TATTTACACAGGTAACATTCTCTCGATGAGCTAGAAAAAACTGAACTCGAGGGAAATGTATCATGAAAATGACAAGTTTAAAACTGGACATGGGAAATGGATTTACGAAAATAAGATTTTATTTTTCTTATTCAGCAGTTTTAATAAATAACACAAAATTAATAAATTAGCAGTAAGTAATTTTGATAAATAAACGGTTCAATATTTTGTATGCTATAATTGCACAACAGAAGTTCAAAATAAACAGACTCTCGATTGACGAAACGCAAAATGAAAAAAAAACATTGTAGACAAAGCTTTTTTTTACAGTTTTTTATACAGCCAAAAGAAATTCGAATTACAGACAATATTTTAGCGCTATGTTAACAACAAATTCAAGGGACCAGTGAAAAAAAAATCGAATTAATCAAGTTCTACTGCATCAGCGGTAGATTAAAAAAATACTGTAGAGCAATGAAAACTACGACCCACTTAGAGGTTCTATCTGGCAGTAATAATATAGAAATTTTATAGCTATTAGAAATTCTATATTTATAGCAAAATTTAGCTTTTAGAAATGCAGTCATAGCGTCATTCATTGTATTAAAATCGAAGAATTTTTTAAATAATATATTTTGAGTCTTTATTGAGCTTTATAATAAATTATATTAGCTCGTCAAATTCCCCCCCCCCAGACCTGTTAGTGGCCTCAACGCGGCAAGGGGGTGTTCCTGGGAGGAGTGGGTGATATACGTCGGGAGTATATTCTGCTGGAAGGGCCACCCATGGCGTGAAGGCCACTCCATTATTCCCAGCTAACACTAACAGGCATAGAGGCAAAGCCAGACTTTTCCCTATGTGGTGCATCGATAAATTGAAGCTGTCTCTTACCCGTAGTCATGAGCTTCAATGGATTGCCTCCCATGTTGGAGTCTTTGGCAATGAGGTGGCGGAGTTGCTTGCGAAAGAGGGAAGTGCTCTTCCTTCTGCCACCTCTGGTGAACCCTTCGCGTCCAAAATATCTTCTATCCACAGGGCTAAAGCAAATTCTACTTGGAAAGTCCCTCCCGCACACGAATGGTATGCTGGAAATCGTCCTGGTCTGTCTCTACAGGCCAAAGGTACAAGATCCGCACAGATTGCATTGGCCAGACTTCGTAGTGGCCATATCAAAAGCTTGAAATTCGTCGACAAAGAAAAGACTTATTCCTCTTGCCCTTCTTCCTGCCCTGCTTCTCCTGCTCATGTCAATGACAGTATTGGCGCTTCTGCGAGGCTGCTGTGGAATGAGGGGGAGAATGGACTTGTGGTACTGTTAGAGCGACATGGTATCATGGACCTGGTCTAGTATTTGGACTAGGGGGACATGAAACAACAACACAACATTTTTTTTAAATGTTTGCCCATCCCTGCTATAGAACCTGCTTATTGTTTAGTTAAATCTTTATTTAAAAATAGCATTAGATGAGAGACCTCATTTCATCAGATTTTCCCAAACTATTTTTTAGTTATATTTTGGTACAGTGAAACAATAGTATGTTAATAAACATGGCTGGATTTTTGCATGATAGACTTTTTTAAATAAAAAAAAATTCTGTTTGAACTAAAAAAATAAATAATCCAATAATTAACACATCACTGAAATGTTTTAAGGCACCACAACGAAGCTTTGTATAAGCTAAGCTTTTCAGTTTTAAATCATATTCGCAGTTTTTAAAAGTTACTCAACTGAAAGATTCCTATCAACCTGGAGACTATAAAAATGTATAGCAACTACAGATACATATTAGTTTACGTGTGTCGTAAATATTAAAATGCATCCGAGATGCATCAACTTTGTCCAATTTTTTATTAAAAATATTTTTTGGCATTTAGGCGAATGCAACAAAATTAAAAAGTTAAGCTACAAAAATAAATATATTTTATTGTTAACTATTAAAAATGTGTTTTTTAAATTTTTACTGCTATTTTAATTGTAGTTTTTGCTCTTTTAAAGTACATAAATATTTTGATAGTTAAATAGGTAGGTTTTTGAATTTATAGTCGTAAATTGTCTTATTTTTATACTAAATTCTATTACAGAAAATTCATAATTTAAAGACTTTATGGTGCTGCCATCTATTAAAGGTGACGGAAATCAATGCTAAACGTAATATTGTTTGAAGTGGTTTACTGCAACAAATATTTCAAATAAGCCGTTTGAATTACTGCCTATAATTATTATTACAGGTTTTTGGTTTAGACCAATTATTCTAGGAATTCATCTTTATATATAAAAGGCAAATACCATGACTCACTGATTCCACTCATCATGAAATCTCCCAAACCAATGGGACTAGAAACTTGAAATTTGGCAGGCGGTTGCTTCTTGGGGAGGAGGTGCTCACTAAGAAAGGACTTTTCGAAATTTTAATTAGAATTTAAATTATTTAAAAATTACCTTAAATTTTAATGTTTTTCCGAACTAACTTCGGATCCTATTATCGCAAAAAAACATTTTTACATCATCTTAAAGATAAAAAAATTAGCTTTTCAATGACACCGATCTTATTTCCATGTGACATTTTGTTCAATTTTAATTAAAGTTTCAAAATGTTTAAAAACATTAATGGTAACAATGATTTTATTGTTGTAAAAAATAAAATTCAAACCATCTCATTATTTCAGCAAGTCACGCACTTTTGCAATTGTTATTGTTGTTATAGTATAAATTGTTTTCTTGGGAAATTTACTCCAAAGCAAAATTTTCACTTTAGTATTCATTGCACTTATGAAATATTTATCGCACCTGCTTCAAAGTAATATTTTTATAAAGCGTGGCAACAGATATTTGATTTCAGGTTTGTTTTTCTTGAGGGTGAGATACACTGAAATGATTTTCGTCCTTTCTTCACGCATTTAATCTCATGCTTTCCTGCCATTTTAAAATTATGAGGCATTTCAAATTTTTGTAAATTGCATTTTAGGTAATTTTTTATTAAAATTTTGGTTAGGCTTAAGAGTACAGTACTGCTGCCAAACTTGAATTTCCTCAAGTGAAAACTTATCAAATTTGATATTAGAAACTAGAAATTACAGCCTGAAACTGGGAAATACAAAAAGGCAATAGTGTTCGAGAAAACTAACTAATTTTTAAATGTTATTGTCTACCTCCTATACTCCAGGATCTTTTAGATGTCTATGAATTTTTTGCTGTCTCACTTTCTGAACCCACTGGTTCACACGGGCCTAGAATGTTCGGCTTTCGAGACCATATTCAGCGTTAATCATTCTACCGATGAGCGATAGATGAATTGAGTGAAAGTTATTTGAAACTCAGTTTGCAAGTTTCGTTAGCTGCGATGCATCGCTGGCATTTTAAAATTTACGTCTTTAAATATTTTACTATCTGTCAGATACAATAAAATATTCCGTTTTTCGTTCTTCTTTCCTGAGTTGTCGTGGCTGAAACTGCGACGGGTAATGCTATAATTAATATAAAATACAAAAATAAAAACTAATTTAAACGGGCGAACCAGCTGGTCGCCGAAGGCGGCTAGTCATATATAATTCATCCATGAGAGAAAGTTTGAATGAAAATTTCAGTTAGTTCGTTAGACTAACGGCTCATTTAATTCTAAAGAGGGTTATATTTAAAACCGTTCAAGATTGTATATCTTACTCCAATGTTCTTTGTTATTTCATTAAATAGACACGTGTGTAAAATGCTGTATTTTTACTTTCTCGTATACGGAGTATACAAAGAGAAAGTATTGTAATCGTCAAAAAATTCGAATTGGAGATTTTGACGAATCCCTACGTTTTAGACCTCCCTGAGCCCGAAAAACACAATTTTGGGATCATGTCTGTGTTCTGTCTGTGAACACGATAACTCGAAAACTATTAGTGCTACGGGGATGAAATTTGGTATGTGGTCTTTAAACATAATTTGTAGGTTTCTATCAAATTTTGGACAAAATCCGTCGAAGGAAAGTCTGTCTGTCTGTATGTCCGCGGTCATGTGAACACTGTAACTCAAACACTTGAATAGCTAGATGGATAAAATTTGGTACACAGTTTTATCGTCAAGAATGTAGGTCCGTATAAAATTTTGGGCCAAATCCGTCAAAAATAGGCGTTCAAATTACATATTCAATTTGTTTCAATCCGATTCTCATGCGCATGCGTACTGGTAGCAATCTGTTATTGTTGTAAATTTTATTTACAACAATAAATAATGTTTTCAAACATGAATTGTAACAATTTTTTTATTGTTGTAAACAAAATTCAAACCGATCTCATTATTTCAGCAAATCTTTTATTCACGCGCTTTTGCAATTGTTACGGTTGTGGTAGTATAAATTGTTTTCTTGGGAATTCAATTCCAAAACAGAATTTTTGCTTTATTATTCATCGCATTGCCTATTTCATCGCACTTGCTTCAAAGCAATATTTTTTTGAAACGTGGCAACAGATATTTGATTTCAGGTTTGTTTGTTTGTTTCACTTTCTCGAATACGAAGTATACAAAGAGAAAGTATTGTAATCGTCAAAAAAAAAAAAAAAAATCGAACTCGAGATTTTGACGATTCTCCACTTAGAAAGTATACGAGAAAGTTTAGGGGAGACCACTCCTGCTGGTGTAAGGATATATTGTACGAATATGGCATATTTAGAAATTCCGTTACACTTTCAGTGTACATTCAACAGAGTGATAAATCTCTATAACTGAATAAAAACCTTTTTCTATTTGTATTTGATGCCGTAATATTTATGTGCTAAATATTTTGGAGAATTCTAACGTTTTTATAAACTTTGACTGTAATGATGTTTTATAATCAGGTTATCAGAATAAAGGTTATTTTATATTCATTTTATCAGGCTTGTACTAGGTAAGTAGAATGGTTTTTTTTGTCATTACAGTAAAAATAGAGACAAATGAATTATTGTAAACACACAATCAAACATTCAGCAATGAAATCATACAGAAGACCTTTCAAAATATTGCTCAACTTATTACAGTTAAGTTAATTTTAGTTAATATAAAAAATTAGTTTGAATTGCTATGAAATCCTTTATCAACTCCAACTTTAAGTTGTACCAAAAATATTTTCAACAACAAATCGTTCCGAAAATACAAAAATATTAGTTTTAACCTGACTAGAACATTTAACGATAGATTTAATTTAGATAATTTCGAAAGAATTAATTCGGATTTTATATCTATTACTACTACTAAAAAATGATAATTTAAAAGACTGCACTGTGCTGCCATCTATTAAATGTAAAGGAATCAATATTAATCATATAGTTTTTATTGTCTTAACGCTCTTAATTAAAACCATCCACGTCAAGAGTTTTTCTAGATACACTTTCTCTGTAATTGCCTACGTAACAACGGAACTAAAAGTCAGAATCGGGGGATATTACACATAGGAAAGTACTTTAGCTATGTGAAAACTTTTTTTGGTACTTAATTTTAGTTAGTTATGCAATAAATTTCGATCTAAGAATATATATCATACGAAATGTATTGTTATGACAACATTGTGTAGCCCAGGCATAGGTGGTCGTTTTTATTATTTAGTAGAGATTGATATATTATCATTATATTCCATTTTTTAAAAAAATGAGAAAATTGAAGCAAATTTTTTGTTTGTTTTAGAAGTTTATTTACTTCAAAAATTTTTAGTCATAATTTTAATCGAACTATACAGTTTTTAAGTCTCATCCAAAAAACCTTACAGTGACCTTGACCATAGTGTCTTTAAAAATAATTGTTTGTTGGCTTCATTTCACTGAAATAAAACTCCATCTGACATCGTAAAATTGTTATAATTTTTCTCTATTACATTATCATGCATCAGTGGATACAAAAAGGGTAATATAAGCAATATTTTATTCATTATATCATAACGAGATTAATTTTAATGTTAACTATGTTAAATGTAAGCATTGAATTGAAAATTGTTTAAGATTTCAATTACCATTTTGTGATAGCAGAAAAGATACTTTTTACGTAATGCATTGACCATGTTTCAATTTTTGAAATGAATTTTATTTGAAATCCATAAATAAATCTACAAATTTTTTTCTGACTTTAACGTTTGAACTAAAGCCAGAACCTCTGTTAGCTTTTACTAATGTTTAGTTTCGATAGAAAATGCATTTCCTAGAAAATTTTCATTGCAGTGCTCATGCTGCCACCTGGTGGTGCAAAGTAAAAGCAATACCTCGAATTTAATTTTTCTTAGAATAAAATGATTTCACTTAACAGGCAGCTATGGGATGAGAATATTCCTAATACAGTAGAACCTCGCTAATCCGAACTAATTGGAACCGGTGCCTGTTCGGATTACAGAAAATTCGGATTACCCGAAATTCCGATAAAAATTGAAAAGAAAAAGATGCGTGCAAAAAAAATGTAAGTTATAAGTACTCAGTACTACTATCTCTTGAATTCTTTTATTCAAAACGAATAGAAAGAGAATATGTCTCCCCTTTTCATTAGAAGAATGGATGTGATCCTGTATGAAGTGACCTTATCTTACGTTAGTTTCTTCAATGTGTACAAAATTATGCATGCTGGAAAAGTACTTTTTTGTTTTTAGTACGTTTATTTAAATCTTTTCAGGTAATCTTTTCAATTACATATAATTTTCGAAAATAAAATCGGTTCGGATTAACCGGAATTTCGGATTAGCCTGGTTCTACTGTACTTAGAAAGGAAGTCCAAAATTTTATTTTACAGAATTTATTGAAGCCAAACATTGGACATTCTATCTTATTATTGTACTGGTATTAAGGGAGAAAATTTTAATGAATGTTGCTCGTGCTGCCATCTAGCAGCTTACTGCTAGATGCTTAAGAATTACTTCTTAAAGTAATTCTTAAATAAGATTATTCAAAACAGAGTATAAAGAGAATCAAATAAAATTAAATTAGCAATTAAAACAAATTTAAAGTAAATTTAAACATACACTATAAAATTTCAACAATGTTTAATTAGCGCGCAATATGCGTCTGCATACACAAAAAAATTAAGTAAAAATTATTCAAAGAAAGTAAAAAAACCAAGAAATACACTCCGAATGAATGGAATTAAACAAGCAAGGAATCCATTGTAGTCCACTTTTTCAAGGGCTATAGACTATGTACAATATGGATTCAAATTACTTGGGAATTTTTTCTGTAAGAGGTAAAGCTTGACTTTCGTCTAAGTAGTACTTGTCTTGTTCGCCTTTGATTGGGAAATTTCGGGCCATGAGAAGCTTTTATAGACGAAAGTCAAGCTTCTTACAGAAAAATTTCCCAATTTGAATCCATAGCCTATATAGTCTATAGACTATTTTAAGTATATCTATAAAATGAAAAATTTTTCTTAGTATTTATATTTTTGATATGCTTGCAAAAAATAACGCATATGTGAGTATTTAAAAAGGTTTTAACTTTTGGTTCAATAAAAAAATAAAATGGAATGCGCATGATACATATTATTTGAATTTTTGCCGAAATTTTTAAGATCCAAAACCATCCTTCAACAATTACTTAAAAATATTTGTCTGTTTCGCAAATATTTACTATGCTTATGACATTTTGATATACTGGCATCCAATTTTAAATATTAAGTAAGAAAAATGAAAACAATAATGTCAAAACCCTTATAGTAAAGGGATTTTTGTATTTTCGAGCGCGGAGTATCCGCTTGGTGACGTCACAAATTTCCCCCACTGGTTCTTCGCTGAAGGCTCTATGAACACCCCTTGTATTTCTATGGTCAGGTGTTGTTTCCTCTCTCCATCATGTCCGGACTGAGGAGTGACCACGGGTCACACATGAGGCCTGTTCCGTGACCTTGAGGCGGGATCACATCTCGAAGGACACGTCTCAATCCCCACTTAACAAAGCTTTGCCCTGTAAAGCAAATCTATAAATGACCTCGGCCCGGTAGGGTTGTTGTTGCTGTGTGGTATGGCACCGGACTATGTCTGAAGGGATTGTCCCTCCGCGGGTTCGAATCCCGTCAACTTCCCGTGTGATAGGCCCAGGGTGGGCCAATTTTTGTAAAATTTTTGTTCCTCCGCGATTGAAAGAAGCAGATTAATTTCATATTTTATTCTTCAGTACATTTACTTTTTTCTGCAATTTAATGACCTTATCTACTTTACCATCTTCAGATATTACAATGCAACATCATTTGTTTAGTAAAATTAAAAGTGATTTTGGAATGCTGGAAAAATATCCGAAATCAGTAAATTTAACAATATCATTTCCCTCCATTTTACGTGTGTGACAATAGCATAATCTCAGAATAATCGTAAATTTTGAAACAAATTGACTTGTAAATTTTCTACAACTTTTTTTTTCATTGAATGCGAAGTACAGGGATTTATCTTCGGAAAACAAAATTATCTGCGATTATCCTGCATTGTATTCTTTTTACGAATTGATTTCTAACTCAGAAGTAATTTGACCTTTCCTTTAGGCATTATTCCATAATGATGTTGCATTGTATTTTCGCACCTCTTTGTACAACATGCCAATGCCAAATGACTGTTCTCCACCTTCTTATTGAATGTCAGCAATTTAATCTTCAACGCATCCGCTGTTTCCACTCGTCCTGTATCACTCTTAGAGACATCCTTCACAAAGATCATCATCCACAACTTTTTACTTTTTTAAGAATGATTGGTTTTTACTCTTTGATATAAAAATTTTTACCATGTCTTTAGGTCATTTTTTTCCTTGTTGCAAGCTTTTTATAGACTTCATATATTGACACCTCATACCGTATGACACTGCTTTTAACTGAACTCCTATACTAAGAATTTATCCAAGACCATATGTTTGGCGCAGCATAATCAAAAATGGTTTTTGCGCCAGTAAACTCCACCAAACCAAACCAAACCATAAATCTCATTTCGAAAATTTCTTGTATTCGTCATTTCGACAAACAGCAAAGATTCGAAGTGTGAAAAAAAAATCCAAGTATTACTTTCCCTTCTTTTCCTCAGATGACATATTGAGGAATCATTCTTAAAACCCTTTCCTTGTTAATAATATTTCGGAAGTATCTTGAATTACATTAGAATAGTTATAGATTGGAAATAGGAGAAAGTAAATAAAATTAATTTCGTACTTTTGTTTACAGTTCCTCCCGCTAGATGGCAGTACAAGCAATTTATCGCAAAACTATTTTGTTACACTGTTGAATACTAAAACTGATCTTGTAGTCTTAATTCATTTTCACCAAAGTATGAGAGAAAAAGCTTATTTAAAAATGTTGTTACAATTTTTCTCTTTTATGTAATGTAAGACACTCCTTGTTATTTTTGATCGTAGAAATTCGAAGTAAAATAAGTTGAATTGTATCTCAGCGTACGTCATGAAAACTATTAATATAATCCACATAATTTTTTAAATATATTTCTTTTTTCAACATTCTGATAAATTTTTATCCTTTTAATTTTTCAAGTATGTTAAATATTTCCAAATATAATGTGCGCTTAACTTGAAAATAACAGGTTTCTCTTTTACGGAAGAAAAGGTGTTCCTGAAATATAAATTGAAACTACGTGGAACAGAGAAAATCGAAAGTTAATTGAACACAGATATGCCTAACGTTGTCTTTTATTGATCACATCCCGAAAATTTTGCAAAATCTTCGCTCAGAAAATTTTTCTACTCCCCAATTATATGTTAACTAGCTGTTATGCTAGTTACTAGGCGTTGCTCGAGATTAAAATACTTTTATGTCTAATATTTTTGATGTAAAAAACTACTTTTGTATAGAAAATTAGAATATCCAAAATTCTTTTATCGTCTAAAATGTTTTTTAATTAAAATGAGAATATCAGTTGAACCAGACGATTTTTAATAACCGCCGATAGCTAATTTTCTGCATAAGTTATTAGTATTTATTGCATAGGTACTTCAAATTTTTGTTCATAAATTTTGCAATATAAGGAAGATTTTAACGGATGTTTTGGGACAATTACATAGTAAATATTTCATTGAGAAAAAGCGTTAGAATAAATATGAATATAAAAATAATTCGTCTTCATCCAAAATTCTTCTAATGTGATCTAGCAGCAGTTTTATGTATTCTTGTTCTTCACCAATAAAAAAAAGTGTTATAAATTGTAAAGTTTATACACAAATTCATTTTTGAAAAATTGTTAAAATGAGGGCAACGATTTGAATGGAAATGAAAGTTGTGTCATGAAAAGTTAATTTTTTAAACTTTTATTACGTGTAAAAATAGTTTTTGTGACATAATATATATTTTCGAAAAATATCATGGAAAATGCCAAAATCTTGCTTAAATTCCAATTAACTGAAATTTTAATAAGATTTGGGGCTTTTAAAAGTTGACGGTTGTCTCTCTTCTTATATAAAACATATTTATAAAAATAAGCAAAAATTTCAGAAATAAAGGTAAATTAGTTCAAAGTCTAACCGTTGCCTAGCAACGGAGTAGCTATATATTTGCGTTATTTCAAAATCGACTGCACGTAATTAACAATTATTGAACTTTAAAAAATTAATACAAATTGAAGGAAAAATGTCACTTATATAAAATTGATATCATTGAAAAGCTAAAATTTTGAACTTCAAGATGGTATAAAAATATTTTTTGTCGCGCAATTTGCTCCGAAGTTAAGGCGGAAAAACTGTTTCAGTTAATTTCTAATTAACTGACTGTTTAATTAACTTTTGGACTTGGGAAAGTTCATAAGTGTCTCCCCCTTGTCTTAAATAATAAGTGTGCAAAATTTGGTTGAAAACAGTCCATTGGTTTAGGAGGAGATGTGGAACATAGCCACATACCCACATACATAGCCACAATGACTTTTATTTGTATTAAGATTAACATTCTATTGTGTGAAACAAATTTAAATCCGCAATATCGTTTATATATGTTTCCGCCAGATGGCAGCACGAGCACTATGCATTAAAATTGCTTTGGTACTCTTATTTCCTACGTAGACAGACCTTATTTCAGGCGGAGGGGGGAGGGGATGTATTGTAAATGTTGTTATAACCTTTAAATTTAGGTATTTTTACCACTTCGATATTTTTAATCCAAACATTCTCAGAAAAAGTGGAAAAATTTCAAATAAAGAATAAATGAAAGAAATTTAACTACTAACACGCATTAGTTATTAAATATGTCTTCTCATAAACATGCTGATTAGTTTCTAGTCTTATTAATCTTGGTGTATATCAAATATTGCCAAATTATTGTTTTCATTATTATTATTTATTGTATGGCACACTTTAAAATTATAATCGAATTTTAGCCGCTGGTTATCTGAAGAAGGGAAAATGTGTTCCATAAATGCAAATTGCATCTTCACGGAACAGAAAAAAAATCGAAAATTTAACGAATGCAGTTATATAGCTGTGGCCAACTACCATTTTGTGGTCTTAGGGTTCACTTACGCAAACTGGACATAATGTTGTAGTTTTTTATGTAAAACTGAAACAATGCCAGTAACATACACTGCTTAGTAATAAAATGTAGGGAAATCTACCATCATAACCTTTCTATGATCTGTTTCGACAATACTTATATCTCAATATGTTTGTTT
>BGPR01032252.1:5193-17593 GCA_013235015.1 Araneus ventricosus | reverse complement strand
GCAGGTGCATCTAATTTCAAATTAGAAGCGGGATTGCCGGAATTCTCACGCGGGAAATGAATCATTCTATGATGAGGTTTAAGGCAAAAAACATTTCTTTATCGAACGACACTCGTTCAATTTATGGGGGGGAAAACAACGAAAACAAAGATTATTTCGTTTTATCACCTCCGCTCTATCCCATACTGATAGCCGTCTAAATTGGGAACACGCAGAAAGAGAGTGAGACGCTCTTTTACAAAGAACACAATTTATATTTTTAGTTTCAGACACAAAGAGTTTGGGTATATTTTTATCCGACCGCCAATTAGAAGTCGGCCATTTATTTCCTACCACTCGCTTTGCTTCACTCACGGCATTCCTATTGATTAGATCTTTTGTACTCCTACCTCTCGATGATAAGTAAACATCACACTCCCGGCCGAGGTGTTGAGATTTGAAAAAAGATTCACCCTGTTTGACCGCAATATGAGTCATCAATTCTCGATCAAGCGTTTCGAAAATCCTATCAGAAACTATGAGATCACACAGAGATCTAAAATCAGTCACCTTGCGTAACTGACAATAATAGTCAAAGGATGCACATAAACGAGAAGCGAATTGAACGTAAGTCTCCGATGGCAACCTCTGAGCCTTTTTAAAATTACTCAGGCATTCTTGGGGGGTGGGTTCAAATTCCTTTAACACCAACTGCTTTATCTTTTCATAATCACACAAGTCCTCCTGACTAACATACGCTAGTAAATTATTTACTTTTTCTCCCAAAATATTTAAAAGAATCTCGGCTTTTAATTCATTAGGTACAGATTTATTCTGGAATGCTTTTTCCAAGGAATGGAAAAACAGATTAAACGACTCTGATCTAACAGGCACTGGGATTGTTAGGGTTTTAACACTTTTAATTAAACTTTCCAAATTATCAGTTAGGGAACCTGGTTCTATGATTTCGGTAGCCTGTGATGTGTTTGCCAAATCCCTTGTAGCATTCGCAATTTCTAGCTGTTTTTCAATTTGGGCTAACCTTATTTTCTCCAATTCTATCTCACACTCTCGCTTGTCCCTTTCCGATTTTTCCCACTTTTCTTCTAAAATATTATCAATAAGATTACGCACCAACTCAATATCGTCCCTATACACATCACTAGATTCGATCAAAGCCTTCAAATCCACCACTTTCGCTTTGTCTGGAACCGTCAAACCCATTTCTTCCGCAATCGCGATTAGCTCATCTTTTTTAAGATTCAATTTAACAGACATTATTAAGCCTATGCTATTCACAAAAACTAAAATACACGCAATGCACTCTAAAAACTCGACAATACTATTCACTAGATTATCATTACTATTTGACAGAAGTCTACATTAAAAATTCGAACCCAATTCTAAAACAACCCAAACCACCGACAACGCAACTGAAAGTAACTCATAAATAAAGCAATTAACATTAAAACCAACAGCAATAAAACCCCAACACCAACTAGTCCATTTCTCATCTCAATCTACAATTAAACCAATTATTTCACTCACCAAAACAGCACCGTCCAAATTGCCGAATTCGCCTAATCAACACAAATCACGTTTTATAAATCGCCACATCACAACTCCGCAAACACGCTCACAAACGCCAATTTCCAAAGGTCGCTGACCACTGGCTTCGCTCGACGGATCAAAAAATGGTTAGCACTACACAAAACATAGCTCAGGAAGGACACATCACACACAAGCCTCATGGATTGTACTAATTTTATTGAATCAAGATCACTATATATTTATAACATAAAGAACAGTGGCGCCATCTGACGCTGACACCAAGACACAAGAAGTGGGGCGTGAACAATCATAAATAAATTAAATCAAAACGAAACTGTTTTTCTGACACTAAATTTAGGATGCTATGTTAATATGACAATTTTTATCAAATTCATGAAATTTCTTTTCTTAAACTGTCTTGTTATAAAATGTTGTTTTGCAAGAAAGGAAAGCACGATGCAAAGAATACTTAAACATTTGTCAATTGAAAAGAGCACAATGATTAACAGCTTATGAGGCTGTTTTAAATACTGACAACTTTCTTGCAAAATAGTTATTATTGTTTGGACAGATTTTTCTTAGAATCAATTACATTTGTACTCATTTTCAAGAAATAGTTTATACGGTAAAGGGTATATTAAAAACCCAACACTGACATGTTCGCGGATTTGGTTCTAAATTTTTTACCACTATTTTAATACAACAGTTTCTGTTATATAATTTTTTTTAGTTACAGTGCCGACGATTCTATTAATGTCTTCTTTAATTTAAAGCTTGGACGTTTTTGTCCTGGCTGGTAAAAAAAATCAGCAGTGAATACGTTATTATTTCAAGTGTCTTGTCCAGTTTTAAATTTCAGCGCCCTCCGCTATTCATACGTTTAAAATATTATTCAATTGGGGAAAACGGTTGTTAAATGTGAAAAAATTGCATGGCCATTAAACTGGTTTCAAAGAAAAGATAATTTTAAAAAATTTTGAGAAACCTTTAAATTATTTTTGTGATTCACGTTTTTCGAAGTTAACAAGGAAAAACCCCAAATTCCGTTAATTTTAATTTAATCAAAATTCTAATTACATTTAAAAAAAGGCTCGAAAGTATACATTCCACCCCTTCTGAATTATGTTTGTGCCAAATTTCGTAGGGTGAGGTTTAGCGGTCTTCCCTGGATATTGAAAACACACATACGCGTACAAATTCTCTGCTTTTATCAGTAGAAATAAAACTCTTTTTTAGTTAAATTTTTGAGACGTATTTTTCTGTATTGCCTCAATACTATAAAAATAAAAATAATGATGCTTATTTTGTTTATTATTGTTAACTACGTGTAGACTGGAAGTGTTGGTTTTCATTTCTTGTAAAGTTAAAAAAAAATTGGATCTCATTGTTTTCCTCCTGGAACCTTCAGTTATTCTAGATGAATTATCAAATCCTGAAAGTAACAATTTTCAGTTGAGGAACGAGAAACAAGTTTTGTTTCTTTCGCAAAATTTAAAAAATTGGATCCTCATCGTTGTTTCGATGGACCTTTCATTTGTTCTGGTTATAAAATCCTTAAAGTTATAGTGCTTGAATGTAAAAGATTTAAAATTGGATTATCATTAGCGTCCAAACAACGAAGAATTTTTATAATTTTTTATATTTGGTGAGTTTTTATTCTCAATGAGGAAGAAAAATCAGGGTATCAATGTATGAATCATCGTTCCCGGTAGAGAAAATAATTCATTATACTAACATTAAGCAATTAAAATCTCTTCTAAAGAGGTAAAATTGAATGTGTTCAGTTTTGATCAAAGAAAGAATGTTCCAAGTGATTGTACAAAAAGCTGCTCAAAACTGCTGTGATAAGGTAGAATTTATTGTTAACACGGGCAGCTACAATTTCTTATTTATTTCTTCTAAATATTTCTATTGGGCTTGGGAATACAGAAACTAAATTTGGTTATCTTTCATGATCTTATAACAGTTTCTAATTTCAGTTTAAGTTAGTTTGATGTGGCATTCCACTAGCTCTGGGTTCCGGGGCGAAAGCCCGGTCGACTTTAGGTATGCTACTAATGGACGCTTTCATAAAAAAACAAATTTGCTATCGAACACAGGGCAGAAATTGAACGAATTCAATTGCCCTTCGTGAGACCACATCGCAAACAGAGGGTAAGTTGTTTTGAAGAAAAAAAAATCGTGACCACTCTTCTACAGCAACTGCGAGAAACTGCTTTTGCCTCTCAAGTTTTGATTACAATAAAAAAAATTAATAATTTTGTAAATTGTTTGCTCTTTGAAACGGAAACAAATGACTTGGATACTGTCTTTTCGCTTTAAAGGTGGTGTTGGTAGGGTCTTTTGAATTTTCTGCTCTGATAAGCCTTCTTAAGAGATAAAGTTTAAATTTATATAAGTTTTTGGTTTTAGTGTTCTCAGATGTTTAATTTCAATAAATGTAAGCTTTTCGTATAGATGTTATTCTGTTCATTTAATTAAATATGAATTATTTTATTTCTTAACGCAAAGTTTATTTTGAAAAGAAAAGAACGTACTTTCATATAAATTGTATATAAAAGTAATAAAATAGCCATTTAAGTAAATAATATAAACAAAAGTAATAAAAATGCCTTTTCAAATAAATAAAAAAAAACGTTAAAGAAAAAGAGATTTTAATATTCATCGATGATTTCTTGTGCATCAACTGATAGAAATCTGATAATTTGAGTAATCACCGAAATTGTGAAATTAATCTATTAGAGAGACTTTAGAAAGTAAATTAATGTGATACAAAATATTGCAAAAAATTTTGAGTAGATAAAGAGTGAACTGTAAATTTGTTAAATTAGACTTATTTTGATTTGGGGAGGCATATAAAGAAAAAACTTTCATTTAATTTTTTTCTTTGAATATACTTGTATATCATATTTGTTTTATAGACTGAGAAAACTATTTTTGAGCAATATGATTATTCCTTCTCTCCCGAACACATTTTGAAATTATTCCAACGTACTGTGGAAATAAAAATTAAGACTACTTCTCCCATTCCCACAATGTTTTTAAGTTATAACAAATTGAATTAAAACCGTTTCTGGTCTGTTATTTTTAAAGTTTCATTCGTGAAACTTGAAATAATTCCATTTTCTACAATTAGATTCTTCAAACCCTGTTATAATCCTGGAAATATCAGAACCCGATACCATTCATTTCAGAAGAGCATTTTTACTGTCCAGAATTCCTCCTCGTTGGCCTTTAATTTTTTTGTTAATCTGCTCATGCAACTGGTCTTCAGATATGGTAGAAAAAGTAGATGTAGTTTTATTGCTTGAGAATTTACCTATTAGAAGCTAAGAATATAATGTCAGGATACTTATTTGTCATTTATGAAGATCTTGAAAATTACAAGCAAACAGCGCGATTATATCTTCTTTAATGTGACAGCATATAGCTTGAAGTTTGCAGAACGGACACTAAACATTAGTTGAAGCACCAATGACTCAAGCCACATAACATTTTTCTTGTAACTGAACTGAGGAGATTCCTGCACTCAACGTTTTTTACATTCTGTTTTATTCTTTTTTCGCATTCTCGAATATGTATTGAGAGTATGCCTGACTTTGAAGACGATGCAATACCACTATAGTTATTTCATGAGCATATCTAGCTCTTTTAACGTGTAAAGATGTGAAGTAAGATTCAGCTCCACGTACAGCGCCAATACGTCACTGCACAAATGTATCTGTCCACACTTAGTTATATAACCATTTAACAGAGTATATTTAAACCGTCGCCATGTTGGACTCTCTTCATGACTATATTTTTTTACCTTCAGATTTCAGATGGATGAAATAACAATTCTTTAATAAGAATTTGTCGAGATTTGATCGGAGGGACTTCGAGAGCCGATTCCAGGGGAGTTCCGCCTTGCATGGCTTGTTACGCCACCCTATGCCGTCAACAGTGTTTTAGTAAGGGTAAATAGTTCCCGGGAATGGTATTAATTTTTAGCAACATCATAATTTTTGACTTTAACCCTCGAGGACGTGCATCGGGCCTGCAAGCCCAGGTGCCTGCAAGAATTTATAACAGAAAATTAACCCCTCAACGCGAAAACTCCAGATTCATAGTAGCTGCATTCATGGTAATTTACTTGTTGATCACTGGTATTTTAAGCATTTCACCTCATTTGTTATCTCAGAAAAAAGACGGACGGGCCTCCGAAGCCCGATTCTTCTAAATAGAACAAATAGATCGTGACAATTTATCGCTATTCGAACTATAAATATGAGATGCAAAGATTATAAAAGCTTTTAGCTGAAAATCAACTAATTAAGAATCGATTAACGAAGAAAATAAAGAAATTGTTTCTTTTGAATAGAGATCATAAGTCGAATTCTGAAAAGGAATTAGATTACACAATGATTGACCACCGCTTATTTAGAAGAAGGCTGGAGTTAAAAAATGATGTAGTAAACGGTAATATAGGCGGGATGAACAAAATGGTGTAAGATAGAACCTTGGAAAAATATGAGAACTTTTTACACACAACATCGTCATACAACTACCCGAAAACTTTGATGAAGTAAAATATGTATACCGGTTCAAAAGTCTTGGAAAGGCTTATCGATGAGACAGATGATGCATTAATACTTATATCCAGGCGAATTCAGGTAATTTTGGACGGGAAAGCCAACCTTTTCATAAATACCTTCGAAGTACAAGCATTCATCGAATTTCTTCAATTTAAAGCGCTCCCCAGAAGTGATTCATCTGAAAATTATTTTATTAATATTTCATATTCTGTACACTAATGCAACGAATGTTTCCTTTTAAAGTAATTGTAATTATCTGCGCATTTTGTTGAAAAAAAGTACCCGGGGCCTGCGAGGCCCGATGCACGTTCTCGAGAAAGTCTGAATCACGTGCGTCCTCGCGGGTTAAAACTGACCTTTAAAACGTTTGGTCTTCATGGCGCCCTTAAGATTGGGGACCAGATATGAATACCCCTCATCCTTTGCCCCCCAGACTCTATACTACTTTGCATAGGTAATGGATGACGTCTAGCAGGCTTACTTTGTAAATGCGACAAAAGAGTCTACAAATTCCGTTGCAATCTTCTAAGGTTGCTAGCACTGTGATTTTAATGCCATGTTCATTTTCAGGCAATTTCTTTCTCAATGATCTCATTCCCACAACTCCTGTAACATGCTCCGTCTCCGGGCAACATCGGCATCCATGCACTATTGAATAGCTTCTGGATAACTTCTCAATGTGCTAATCAATTACTCATATTTTAAATGTATGAAAAACTAAATTCTTGATGGAGCAAGATGCATTTGTTATGATATGGAAGATTTCTTGATCTCAATAGGTAAATGCTGTACGAGTGAGTTATTATTACGATGAGAGTTATTCCTCATTGAGGAAGGAGAATCAGCAAATGTATTTATGAATTGTCATTTCCATCAGAGAAAATTATTTTTTATTCTTGCACCAAGCTATAGTTATTCTTCTGAGGAAATGAAACTGAATCGTTTTAGCGTTACTCGCAGTCCAAGTGATTAAATACAGAAAGCATGATTTTTAAATTTGGTATTTTTATAAAACAATCTATTTAGCTGACTTTAATATAAGATTATCGCAGGAAGAATGAAATATTTTAAAGGCAGTTTTTTTAAATATATATACTCAGGGTGTCCCAAAAAAGCCGAACAAGCATTTATTTCTTTAAATATTGCACTTCGACATATTCTTCCAATTATAAAGTTTCATCAAATAACGATAAGAATTTGAGTGAAAACACTTTGGCTTCTGTGGAAGTTGAAAATAAAAAGTTAAGATAATTAAATTTTTATACGTTCCTCATTTTGTCTGTCAATGAGTAAAATGTTCCTCTTAAGCGGGACATTCACCGTTGTTAAATTCCACGATTTTTGGAACAGGGTAAGGGAAACACTTTCGCAATGTGAGAAACAGATGAAAATTGGCGCGAATGGATTGCGCTGATGGAATTCTGAATAGTTTGAAATGAAATTGGAATGACCGGATGGCCTTTTGATACCTCGCTGCGATGGTACCGGGAAAACAAAGATTCTGCCTAGAATAGGATCCCGAGACGAGGCTATATCATGCTGAAAGTAAAATCGGAAATCCTTCGGGGGGAGGAGGAGTATAGGTGGGTGTAAGTCTTCGACTTAAAATCGTCTCAAACAATGTGTCTCAAAACAAAGTTTGGAACATCCGAGAATGACTTACCTAAAATTTTAGACTGTAAAGAATGGAATGCAAACTAGTTCTTAGGGCAGATGGCATAGCCTAACCTTCTCGTGAATGCCCAGCTTTGCACTCATCAATGTACGAGTGCAATCCGGAAATTAACTTACCTTTTGCATTGATGCCAAACATGGGAGGAGCCAGACCAACTGTCTTTCTGACAAAGCGTTCCTACACTCTGAACACATCCTTCTGTAGTATCAAACTAACTGTGCTACATCTGCTTTGTTCTCTGTGAATTTTTAAAATGAGCGATTTTAAAGAAAATCCCGCCAGTTTTGAGGTACGTTCAGTAATTAGATTTTTGTTTCACAATCCACACACCAATAGACATTCATCGGTAACTTTGTGATGTGTATGGAGATGGAATAATGAGTGAAGGCGTAGTGAGGCAGTGGTGCATTATGTTTATAAATGGGCGTAACAACGTTCACGAAGAAGACCGCCTTTGGCTGATGAACTGACAGTGAATATCAATAAAAAGATTCTCGAAAAGCACAGCATCACAAATACGGAGCTCTCGCCCGAGTCTCTTAAATTTTCACGAAGTTTGTTGCATGAAATTTTTGTGAAGAAGCGAAGTTACCACAAATTTTGTGCAAGATGAGTGCCGAAAATTTGACAGAGGAGCACAAAAAAACAACGCATGACTGTATCCCCGGAATTCCTCGAGGCCTACCAGAAAGATGGCGACCCACTTCTCGATCGTGTCTTAATTGGAGATGAGACACGGGTAAAGCATGTTAATTGTGATACAAAAAAGGCAGTCTATGTAGTGGGGACACACAAGTTCTCCCAGAAAACCTAGGAAGTCTTTGCGAACATTGTCAGCAAGAAAGCTCATATTGACCGGTTTTGGGAAAGGAAGAGTGTGCTGATCGTTGATTTCCTCAATCGTGGTTCTGCAATAAATTCAGGGAGGTACTGTGGAGCTCTACAGCAATTAAGACGAGCGATTCAAAACAAGCGTTGGGGAAAACTGAGTTCAAAAGTTTTTTCTCTTTATGACAACGCCCACTCGCACATTGCCAATAACTCTCGAGAGCTCTTGGATGCCTTTGGATGGTAGGTTTTCGTCAGCCACCATACAGCCCAGATCTTGCGCCAAGCTATGATAACCTCCTTCAATCAATGAAGACCTGGCTTGCAACAAAGCGCTTCGACAGTGATGCTGAACTGCAGGCAACCGTGTATGAGTGGTCAAAACATCAGGGGCGGAATTTTACAGAGATGAAATTGATAAACTTGTACACAGTAACGAAAATTGTCTCAATTTAGAAGGCGACTGTGTGCAAAAGTAGTATGAAAGTGTGCGCTGCAAATCTATATACTGAAATTGTTTTCCTTTTACATTTTTTGTTATTCCAAAACGTAAATTACTTTCTGGGTTACCCTCGTATAAAATAAGTTTCACGATTCTCTCAGCAAAAATTGCAGCGTTATATTAATGTTTAAATTTAAAAGGACTGCTCACAAATTTATATGGAGATGTTTATTGCAGAAATTCAAATTTATTCAACGTATAAAAAGTATAATATTTGTCTAGGAGTCATCTTATCATCGTGGATTGAAAAAAAATTGCCAATGACGCATACTGTTACTCAATTTCATTAGCAGATAGTTGCAATATCAACTTGATAATGAATGGAAGGACAACTTGAGAAAATTAAAATCTAAGACATAACACGAAAATAGCCTAAAATTGAACAATAATATTAAATTATTTGCTCTCCTCGTCATTTAAGACTGCAGAATTGAAGAACACACTAAAATTACTTTAAAAATTCTTATTTTTTTTATTCGAATTTGCTTACTTTTGCACTCTAAGAGTTCGATAATCAACGAAAAAAATAGATAAAAACGAGAAAGGAGAAATAAAATGAATGAAAATGTAAGACAGACTAGATGGGATTGCCCACCAAATAATTTTCAAAAGCATCAAAATTCGCTCATTCGTGCAACTAATTGACATAATGGGCGAAGGCGAATAGATATCCTTTCTGTATTTTAACTTAGCCAGTGCTCCTGCTTGGCGCTAGGCCAATTAATATTCTTTCTTTTACCATTCAATCTCATCCATGATTCGCCTTCGTGCTCTTCATTTGTTTTTTCTTCGATTTCTCTTTCACTGGCTGTTTTTAAGCTTCGGATTTACTTCCATGTTGCCTCAACGAGAACTTAGCCAGTACCACGTATTCGATTTCTGTTGTTAAAAATCACTCAGCGAAAAAGATGGACTTTAACTTATAAAATGCAATTTAGATAATTACAACTACAAGTTTAGTCTATTTGAATTTAAAGCTATTTTTGAGAAATTCAATTTCAATTGTATTCTAATAATATATTTATAGCACTGCTTGTTTCTGAGCAGATGAGCCGTAAATGCTGATATATTGGAAGATGAAGTAGGTTTGTAAACACTTCAATTAATGCACTGTTTTAGTATTTTTTTGATTTAACAAAAGTTAACAAATAAATGGTTATTTTCTGATTCTGCCCTTCAAATAACTTATTGAAATATGTATATTATCCCTGAAATGCTCATCTAAAGACTGGATCAAATAGTAATGAGAGGTATCGAAACGTGGTCTAAGTCAACAAATTTGTCTTCTTATATCACTGTAAGTTTCGCAGATAGAAGCTTGAAACTTTGTATGTGAATAGATGAGTGTAAGGAAAAATTCTGCTAATTGACATTTTTGCCCTAGAATGGCCTTACAACAATTAATTTTAGTAATTTTTTATTATTAATCTCCTTGGAAGTCAAAGTATTTCATGCAAATTCTTACCTTTTGTGATGAAACTTTGTAGTGAAATCATATGCCTAGGATCAATATTTAAGGAAATAAAGACCACACGCTATATATATTATTGCAGGAAAACTATGTCAGATACTAGCTAGAATTTTATAAAATAATTTATAGAAAAAATAAATAAAATACGTTTATAAAATTCATAATTGCAACTTTTTTATAAAGAAGTTACAAATTATTATTAACAAACAACATTATTTATAATTTTTCGGTCTAATTGTAATAGACTGTTAGGGAAATGGAGGAAGATTCCATTTAAATCATATTTCCGACTAATGAGGTGGTCGCCGAAGGCGGCTAGTGTTAAATAAAACAATATCAGATTTCCATTAAGAATTTTTAACAGTTAAAAATTTTAAAAATATTATAAAGGAAATCTTTTGTATTAACTCTTGAAAGCTTTTCCGAATAATTAAAAAATAAATTACATTTCAATTTGATTTATTTATTCCAAGATGTCAAAATTTTTCTCTAAAAGTTTTTAAAACAATTTATTCCAGAAGATCCGAAACTGGATTTTAGAATTTTTAATTTGATTTTTATTTAACAATGATTCGTGTATTGATCCATTGCAAACGCTATTTTCCATATTTGAATTTTTGGAACTATCTAAAATGTTCACTCAGCGTTCCTAATATTCAGTGAATCTATTTTAATCTTAAGGGTAACTGAAGAAACCTCTGTTTGCGATAATTTTTAAAGAAAGATTTTGATTCATAAACACAAAATAATCTTTAGAATTTTCGTAACATTCAGTAACGTTTAATGGATTTCTTCAGAAACAAACATAACTGCAAAAGAAATTTCTCAAAATTTGAAATACAGCCCTACCTTGTAAACCGTTAATGTCTGTCATTTCGGTTTCACTTTTTTCCCACAACATGTATGTTTCTTATAAAGATGAATTTTCTGATGAATTCTGTTTTTTCAGTAATTAATCGTATTTAATCCTTTTTCTACCAATGTAAGGACTTGTAAAATATTTTAATGTTCTTGGACAAACATTTTACAACAGTTTTTTGAATCTCAGTTTTCGAATAGAGATACACACTGTAAAAAATATCCGTTTTTTCCCCGGACTTTTTCCGTATATTTGACGGTTTAAAGCTGTTTTGTTGACAAAACGGTTTGTCACCGTTTCCCGCTCCAGCCATAAACGGTTTAAAACCGTCAGTTCAAATTCTATTTTTTGCCATACGGTATTGCTTTCCGTACGATAACTTTCCCTTTTCGTAAATGTAATTTTATTGAATTCATTTCATGTTTTTAATAGGATTCCATCTCCGCTATTGGTTACACATGTTGCAGTAACCTGTTGTCACTCATGAAAGCTAACCTTAAAACACGTGTTCTGGCAATAGTTGATTTTTACACCACTAGGTGGCGCCATAGTGACTTTAAAACTCAAATAGATTATTTTTACTTCATTTTCTAAAGTCTCCTGTGGTCTAGTGGTTAGAGCGACGGCCTTTTATTTCTACGAACGCGGTTTCGATCCCCGGCTCGGAGGGAATGGAAGTTTTGTCACCATCTTGCATCGAAATCGTCCAAGTAAGTTCAATTAAAAATGAAACTAATTGAAATTAATAATTAAACCTTGATTAATTAATATTCCTAATTGATAATGCACATTTCAACTCAACTCGAACAGAAAGAGAAATACAACTCAACTCAGTTGATGACGTCACTTACTTCGATGACTTAATTTTTACGGAGAAAACTTGATTCATGCGGTAAAAAACCGTTGTGACTACGGATTTACTTCCTAACTTTTACGGGAAAAACTTGTCCCTGTATGGTAA
>BGPR01032251.1:4429-17596 GCA_013235015.1 Araneus ventricosus | reverse complement strand
TTTTTTTCGTTCTCTGGCCAATTTAATTCACTCTCTGGCAAACGCTGTACGCTTTCTAAATTTTTATGTATTCATTCGGCGAGGAAGACGTTTCACTCGGTCGTCCAAAGAGGATATCACAGGGCTGTCACAGCGTTCGACCAAAAAGCATTTCTGCTGGAGTCAATCCAGTCACTTCATGATCCTCTCTCCTATAGGCCAAGAGAAAGAGTGGCAAATGTGTATCCCAATCAGTCTGATTCTTCGACACAAATAAAGACACGATTCAAAATCGTTTGATTAAACCTCTCGACCATGCCATCGGACTCGGGTTGTAACGCTGTCGTTCGAGTCTTCAGAATTCCCAAAAGGTTACAAAACTCAGTAACGAGCGCTGAGTTAAAATTTGTACTTTGATCCGAATGCAATATACACGCTATAACATGAAATCCAGCTTAGAACGAGTTCTTCAGCTACAGCCGAGGCTTCCTGATATGGGATGGGAACTGCTTCAGGCCACTTGGTTAAATAGTCCATTAATACTAGGACATACCGATTGTCGTTACAGAGAAAGGTCCTAGGATATCCAAAGCCATTCTCTCGAATGGTGCGCCCACATTATAGCGCTGCAAGCGACTTTTAGTTCTTGTTTCAGGTCCTTTTCGGGCTCCGCAAGAGTGGCATTCTCTACACCATTTTTCCACGTCGGCACGAAGTCGATCCCAATAAAATCGCTCTCGTGTTTTAGTTAAAGTTTTCATGACTCCAAAATGCCCTCCACTTGCGCTGTCACGAGTCTCTCGCAGAACTTCTTGAATTCTACTCTTTGGAAGAATTAGTTGCCATCGACAGGAGTTTCCACCATCACTCTCCCACTTACGGTATAGAATAGCGTCTTTAAGATGTAAGGAGTCCCAAAGAGCCCAGTTTCGTTTTATTGCAGGACTCTCTGGAGTGATTTCTTGCCAAGATGGTCGATCCGCCGAGTTTAGTTTCTTATACAGTATTGGTTTAATAGCAGGATCTTCTAGCTGTGCTTTTTGGATCTCACATGAATACCAGGGATCCACGGTTGTCGTTGCTAAAACTTTCACGGAAATATGTGTTTCCAATGCGAACTTTTTATCGGCATTCGAGCAATGTTTTCAGCTTTCTTTACAGGGTCTTTGAGAGAGGCCATTTGCATTTCCGCGAGAGGTCCCTTTGCAATGCCGGATTTCGAAATCATTCTCCTGAAGCCTTTGGATCCAACGAGATATCTGGCCTTCAGTT
The DNA here is from genome assembly GCA_013235015.1 of Araneus ventricosus. Lineage (NCBI taxonomy): Eukaryota > Metazoa > Arthropoda > Arachnida > Araneae > Araneidae > Araneus > Araneus ventricosus. The sequence goes on along the minus strand of BGPR01032251.1, from coordinate 16,345 downwards.
TCCTTAAAATTCAAAAGCCAACTTAAGGAAACAATGATCGATCCGGAGAAGAAATTTCTATCCATAGAGGTAGTGATGGAAATGCTCTATAGATTTAACAATGGCCAGTAATTCTTTACGCGTGACACAATTTCTTTCTGGCTTACCCAAGTTCTTGCTAAAGTAGGCGATGACACGTTCTTCGTTTCCAATATTCTGGGACAGCACGGTTTTTATATTCCTTCATTACTAGCATCCGTATCCAAAATGAAATCTTTTGTCAGTTCGGAGGTAGGTCAAAACAGTAAAAGATGTCAATGTCAGCTTTAGACTATTGAAAGATTTATCACAATCTTCTGTCCAATTAAAGTTTGATTTAGCTTCAGTTAATTTATGTAGAGATCTTGTTATTGTAGAGAAATATTTTACAAAACGACGATAATAGGTGCACAGTCCAACGAAATTTCGGAGATCGTGTACTGTCTCTGGACGAGGCCAATTGACTACTGCTTCAATTTTCTTTTCACCTTCTGCTGAAATAATGTGACCGAGGTAAGCGACCTCCTTTCGAATGAATCTGCGTTTCTTGGGACATAAGGTTAACTTTTTGTAGTCTCTGGAATAGTTTCCGAATATTATTTAGATGTTCTTCAAATGTTCTTCCTAGTAACTATTATAATGTCATCTAGATACATTAAGCAAGCTTCAGACGATAGTCCGCTTAATACCGTCTCCATTAGTCTTTCAAATGTGCAGGGGCGTTATAAAGTCCGAAAGGCATTACCTTAAATTTCCAAAGTCCTTGTCCGGTGGTGAAGGCTGTCTTTTCTCTATCTCCAGGTCGGATCTCAACTTGCCAGTATCCACTTTTCAAATCCAAAGTCGTGAACCATTGACTTCCGTTCAAAGACTCCAGAGTGTCGTCTATTCGTGGTAAAGGACAACTATCCTTCTTCGTAATTTCATTCAATTTCCTGTAGTCAACACAGAATCGTGTTGATCCATCCTTCTTTTTAACAAGCACAATAGGCGAAGCCCAAGGGCCTGACGATTTCTCGATTATTCCGTTGTCAACCATTTCTTTGACTAAAAGATCTGCTTTTTTCTTTGGAAGAGGCAGACATCTTGGATATTACTTGATTAGTGGATGGCTGTCTTTTCTCTATCTCCAGGTCGGATCTTTGTATTAATTTTATGTTGTGTCATTTTGCAGAGGCCGACATCAGCCTCACAGGTCGAAAACAAGTTCTGAATTTCTTTAAGTAACTTCTTTACTACTTTTCGGCGTTCTTCATTAAGTCCTTCAAGATTCTACAAAATTTACAGAAGATGCTGTGCTTCAAAAAATTCTTGAGGACGAGCGACGATATCCACCATCGGTTCACGCGTCGCAATAACAGTTCCTTTGTCCACAATCTTGGGTTTATTTTTCAGATTCAGAACTCGAACGGGGAGGTCTTCCCTTTTCAGAACGACGAGTGTGGCCACCACAAGGACACCTTTCTGGGAGACTTGGCTAGGAAAGTCAGTTACGGCATATATAAATTGTCCTGAAATTTCGGAAACTCCCTAGATAAGATATTCTGATCTCCCTGGTATAATAGTGAGTAGTGTTGATCCACTGGAACGACTTCAGAGTTTCTTCTGCAGTGCGAGTTAGGAAGCTGGTGAGCTGAGCGCTATTGAAAGTGCTGTTATTGTCGCTATTAGTGGTTTGCTGACTGTTTGTGTTGTTAAATATCAAAGTACAGAACTGTTATTACCTCTGAATTGTTGTCTGTTTACATTGCTAATTGATTGCAAGAACTATTGTTTCCTGTACCTGTGCTACGTGTTTTCCTGAATATTTGTAAATAAACCTTCATTCTTCATTATCTTCCGTGTTGGACTGTTTACACCATACAGCCACAGAAAGATTTTTGTAACAATACTATATGCCAGAACTGATTTCAGATCTTTTGCGTTCCACAAGATTGGTACCTTGTGGAATGTTGCGGGTCTTCGTCTCTGATGGCGTCGACCAAGTACTGGGCTGCTAAGCTTTCCCGAACATCCAGAGGGCACTCAGCGTAAGCCAGACCCATTCATTAATCGTTCCACATGGGCGGATAATACTTGAAGACATTCTCCTGGCTTCTGCCGTCTTGTCTTCAGTTCGGTTCTGTAAAACTGCCTGAGATGGCTGTCTCCAAATCGAGATTCTAGAGCATTTTCAATGGTCCGTCAACTTATCAGCTGGTATTCCTTGAAGAACCTCTGCCGCTTATCCTCGGAGAGAGGCCACAAGTTGACTGGCTTTCGCAAAATCGTTCCGTCCGTTTGTCGAACTCAGTCTTGAAAACAGTCCATGATGTTTGCCCGTCGAATGTCAGGAGTTTGACTGTCGGCCGGGGATACATGAATTATGGATTTCCCGGGAAATTGTTTGGTCTAATTTCAAGATCTCTAAGATTTCTCTCTAGGTCGCTCATCTTTTCTTGAACTTCACTTTGCACTTCCTCGATCTTCATATGAACCTCTCTTTCTACTTCTTCAATCTTTCCTTTCACACCTTGGATTTCCTCTTCTATTTTTCATATGCATCCGTTAACAAGATCCTCAATTCCTTCCACTTGACTTTTGACGTGTGGTTCTAGGGATGGGGGTTATTACGAAAAAAAAAAACGGTTTTCGGTTAAACCGGTTTTTTTCACCTCCGGTTTAACCTGGGGGTTAAAACCGCTCAAAATAATTGGTTTTTGAAAAAAAAAATGTTTTTTAATTTTTTTAAAAGCAACGTTTGTGGACAGAGTTTATTATTAATAATAATGCACAATACGCAAGTATTAATACAATAATTAATTAATGCAATAAGTATTGCTTATAAATAAGTAATTAATACAATATGTAATAATAATAGAGAAATTATTGTAATAAGTAAGTATTATAGACAAAATATTTTATTAACATTGTTTTCACAAGAAATTAATTCATTGGCCAATATTCATCTAATCTGCTCATAAAGACTCTTTCAGCAATGTGTTGATCCGTGAGTCGACACCTCTCACCGGAAACAACATCATTCAACGTAGATACTAATCTTTCGGACGCCACAGAACTTCCGACTAATGATAAATATTTTTTGGCTACAAAAAACAGACGCTGTTTGCAGACAAAATTTTTTATTAGTATTGCTTTGCAGGAACTCAATCCATTGGACAATATTTATCTGTTCATTAAGACTCTTTCAGTAATCCGCCAACCAACAGACGCCTCGAGGAAGCGGTTGTCCGTGATAGGCTTAAGATGATGAAATTCAAAGCTTTATAACTTCGTAAATTTTAGTCTAGTCGAACATAAAATCGAGCCTATCTTCCGACCCGGTTTTCTCCCCCGATTTTTGGATTAAAAAAAAAAAATAACCGGTTTAAACCGGGGCAAAAAATAACCGGTAGGTTTTTCCCATCCTAGTGGTGCTCTCATCTCTTCTTTGCCAGCTCGGATTAGATCTTTCATTTCTTTTTGAACTTGTTCCATTCTCTTCTATTCCATTTTCTTTTCCAATCCAGCTTTCATCTCTTCTTGTCGAGCAAACTTGCAAGCTGTTGCCACACTGCGATTACCAAATTCGGCCCGATTTTGAGTCCACATAAGCGTTTTATCAATAGAGATTTTAATTAATTAAAAATTTAGCTACATTTTGGTGTTTTTCCTTAATAACTTCCGAAAATATTATAGCCCAAAAATTATTTTTACACCATCTGAAAATTTAAAAAGTTACCTTTTCAATAATATCAATTAAGTTGTCGTACAATTTTTTCTCTAATTTTAATAAATTTTTAAATATATTTTTTGGCATAATTTACAATACTTTTCATTGTTGCAACACATTTCAAACCGTTTTCATTGTTTAAACAAATAGTTAATTGCGTGTTTCTCTTTCACTTCTGAAATCTAAGAAAATATCTAACTGGATTTTACTTTCTTCTTTTATTCGATCAATTTTTCTGTGAAATCTGTAAGTATATAATTAAATCAAGAACTAAATTACTGTCAAGATAGTAAGTAGTATATAATTAAATAATCCAGTAAACTGAGAGATTATCGTTGCTATGTTTTAACTCTTTATCAGCGTGTTTAAGCCAATTAGCATGCTGCTGGACGTAAAAAGTTCTGCGTCTATTTAATGTTGAAATCAAATTTTTATTTCATGTTAATGTAGACAAGGAACAGAACAAGTTTAAGGCTACGAAAAGAGAACGCGGGTTAAATGTCTATAGCAATTTGAAGTTTAAAACTACTTTGTAAAGGGAACCATAAATATAAAATTATGCATAAGAGATTCAGTTGAAATTTTATTTCCAGCGATCAATCTGGTCGCCGAAGGCGACTAGTTTTATGTAATCCTTTTTCAGTTATTGTGTGCGTGTGTGAAATAGCAGGAAATATAGTATCTTTTGATTATAACTTCGGTAAATAATTGCATATATCGAAAACATATCAGGCTATTTCCAGATGGCAAGTTTAAGTTGCTGCGTGTGTTAAACTTTCTTAACCACTTAACTGAATAGTTTTCTTTGCTATCTAATAAGATGACCCCTCCTGTTTTGGAAAGGGGCTGTCGGTTTCATTCATCTAAGAAGGCATAGGATACTTAAGATGTTTATGGATCCTACATATTTTTTGTGTCAAATTATAAAGCTAATTAATGATTCAATTTTAGTTTATAAGACTAAAATTTCGATAATTCGATGCACGAGTATTCTCGGGCTGTTAAGTTAAGTGGTTAAAAATCAAACTTATCAACTCCTTAACATACAATGGAATCTCCGACTCGCGCATCGAATTACAGAATTTTTGTTATTTAAATCTGCATTTAAGTCAACGCAACAATTCATTTTAAATACAAAAATGACCTGGACACGCTTAAATGCCTCAAGTACCCTTTACCACCTTAAATAGATTGAAATAATAAAAAATATCCCAAATGGGTGGTGGCATCTAATTAGGAGGTTAAATAAAATCGTAAGGAAAGGGGTTAGCAAAATATTTAAGCTGATTTTTGAAGGTAAATTAAGCTGCAAAAAATTTAAAGTGATTTATTACAAAACATAAAAAAAATCAAATTCAGTGCTCAAAAACATGGCGTTACAAGTAGAACATAATAATTACTAATCCAAGATTGAACAATGCGATACTGAAATAACTTATTCTAAACGAGCGAAGCACGAAAGCTGGAAAATTCAGTTTACTGATTCGTAAGACATTAGCAACAGTCTTTAGAATAAAGCTAAATCAGGAATCTTATAAACCCATGGCTTTTTATCCGTTTAGGAGGTGGAGGCTTACTCGTACACATCTGCTCCAAATCAGCTTTTGACACTGGACACTTGTTCATAACTTTTCATACAAAGAAAAAAAATTAAATCTACTTATTATAATATATAAAGTTATTTTTTTTAAATGTAATTGTGCCTTGTAGCTGCAAAAATGGCCATCTCCGAAAAGGAAGATTTTGGTAAAAATGGATTTTCCGTCACATTTAGCCGAAATGAAATTTAAAAAAAAAAAAAATCGGTTTGACATTCAGAGCATTTTCGCAGTTCCTTTCAGTATGCAGTTTTGGGTGTTGAGGTATGAAAATGGTCCAAATGGCTGTGAAATCTTTGCAAAACCTTATGTGTGAAAATTCGAGATGGCCACTTTTGCAACCAAATGACACAATTATAAAATTACACTCACCAGAATAGTTGAAATCGAGTAGTGTCTCAAGTTGTGAGCAGAGAAAATGGCTTCATTTTATAAACCTTTATTCTCAGTTGTTCCCATATAGTGCGACTGGCGATGATGATGAGAACGTTGATGAGCGACGAGTTTAAGGATTTTCAGCAACAAAGGCCATTATCTCCAGACTGGCGATCTGACCGCATAAAAACCAATCCCACTATAGACGCTTATGGGGAGTGTTTCCGATGCCAATATTTGGCGAGAAATGCTTTGTAAAGTTTTTTTTTCTTCTTTCGACGACCGAGAGATGCTATCTGTTATTAGTATAGTCTGTTGTAAGTATACAGTGTATAATTCCTTGCTAAAGTAAATAATCTAATATGCATAAGTTAGAAAAATAATCAACAACATATATACTTACAAATGTGCTTAATATGAGCAAGAATTAAAGTTGAAAATAGTTTGTTATTGGTTGTTAATCTTAATATAAATAAAAGTCATTGTGGTTATGTGTGTATGTGGGGTATGTATGTGGCTATGTTCCACTTCTCCTCCTAAACCAATGGACGGTTTTCAACCAAATTTTGTACGCTTATTATTTAAGACAAGGGGAAGACACTTATGAACTTTTCTAAGTCCAAAAGTTAATTAAACGGGCAGTTAATTAGAAATTAACCGAAACCGTTTTTCCGCCGTAACTTCGGAGCAAATTGTCTGACAAAACATATTTTTATACCATCTTACAGTTCAAATTTTTACCTTTTCAATGATACCAATTTTATTTCTGTAACATTTTCCCTTCGATTGTTATTAATTTTTAAAAGTTCAGACAACAATTAAATAATTAACAAAACCCATTGACTCAGCGATTCTCGATGAAGGTTATTTTATTTTTCAATCAACTGTCACGTGATCCTTCAGGAATGCGAAAGCATGTGGAATAAATTATTTTTAAAATCAACTATCACGTAATCCTTCTTTCCGCTGTAACTTCGGAACAAATTGTCCGATACAAATTATTTTTATACCATCTTAAAGTGCAAAATTTACCTTTTCAATGATACTAAATTATTGTCTGTGACATTTTTCCTTCAATTTTTATTAATTTTTAAAGTTTTACGTGCAGACGATTTTGAAATAACGCAAATTTATAGCTACTCAGTTGCTAGGAAATGGTTAGACTTTGAACTAATTTACCTTTATTTCTGAAAATTTTGCTTATGTTTATAAATATCCATAAAATAAGGCAGAAATTACACGTATCTGTCTGTCTGTCTGTCGGTCGGTCACAAGAACTCTTCCTAAACGGTGAACGGTAGCGACATGAAATTTACACACGGCATTCTACAGCATATTTCTACGTCAAAGGTGCTATTTTCAACTTTTAGAGTTAATTCATTCTTAAGGTATTTAATTAAATAACGAAAATTAGTCGCTTTTAAGCCTTATGAGTAGATGTTTTTTGCCAGTAACTTCTGAAATATTTATTAGACAACAATTATTTTTATGCCATTTTAAAGACCAGAAATTGATCTTTTTAATGCTATTAATTCCATTGCGATGAAATGTTTTCTCTGATTGTTATTAAGGTTTAAAAATATTTTTGTAACGTAATTTCTAACAATTCTTTTTATTCTTATAGAAATAAATTCAAGCCAAATTACTGTTTCGCGCGCGGGCTTTTGCCAGTGTTAAAGTTAATATAAGAAAATATTGCCTTCTTTGACCATAAACAACAAAGGAGACTTTACACTTCCGGTTTCCTGTTGTCGTAGCATTTACTGCTTTTAATACGGTTACACAGTGATCCAATGACGTTAGTGAATTATTCTCTCGGTGTTTTGTTTAATTTTCACAGTGAGATATTACAGAATATCCATCTGTAGATACGGTAATGGGCATTAACAAGGAACATCATATTTTGTAGGGTTTTTTTCATCGTCATTTTTCTTCTTCAACATCTTAGAATTTTCAGGCGCACCTTCCGACAAGCCGAGATTGAAAATAGGTGTGCCAGTACTACTAATACGTAACCTCGATATACCGAGACTCCGCAATAGCACACGGTTACAAATTACACACCTAGGTCCAAACGTCATGAAAGATACTGTTATGACTGATATAGGGAGAAGTCAGAGTGTTTTAATTCCACGCCTTCCGATAATACCGAAGGATTTATCATCTCAGTTCAAAAGGTAACAAATCCCTTTAAAAATATTATTTGCCAGGCTCAGGGCCAGACACTGAACGTGGTAGGCGTACATTTAGAAAAATCATATTTTTCGCATGGGCAACTATATGTGGCATGTTCACGTGTGTCCAGCCGACACAACCTCTACATCCGTGCAAGTAACGTGGTATACAAAAGCATATTAGCATAGATAAACAATTTACAGAACTATATCAGCATACATGCACAGTACACTCCTGTCAGCCATCTAATTAAGTATTATCAACCGTCAGAACTTTTACTTTCCCGTTTTAAAATACAACATAGCATTTACATTCGAGAATTAAAAAAAAAGAATAATTGAAATTCTTCGCGCACGAAGTCGCAGGTAACAGCTAGTTGTAAATAAAGATGGATGGTTTTCAAAACACGATGAAGAAAAATCTCAGTTTCGCGCCAATCAAAGTAAATACGGAAACCCTAGCGGGCACAATGATCAACTTGGCATGGTAAAAGACATTCACATAGGCGCCTATAGTGGGATTGGTTTTTATGCGATCTTGAACCGCTGCTTTCGATGGGAAATATGAACAGCTTTGCCGATACGCGGTTTGGAAATTTTCATTATCAATGTTTTAAAAAATATATAAAGGGGCGCCCAGAAACTTTCACACAGAAAATGACCAATATTCTACAGGAATATTATGGATGTTGCATGTGCATATTTACGGATCCTACATAGTAGGGAATGAAGTAGCTTCTCATTGGCTCTGAGCGTCACGTGACTTCGCTTGCTTCTAAATGACGTCATAAAACTAAACAGTACTTACCAATGCTGGAGCTTCGTCCTTTATCTGCTTTTATGCTAAAAATTTATTCGTTATTTTCTTCAGAAACATCAAAATAATCATAATTAGAAAAGTAGTTTTGTTTTCTCCATAATGCGATAGCAGAAAACAAAATGATAATTAAACCCCCGTCTAAGCTCGGTGCTATGACGTCATAAAGAAGCAAGCCAGGTCACGTGACGCCGAGAGCCAATGAGAAGCGATCTCATTCCCTACTATGTAGGATCCGTAAATATGCGTTGCATGTGGGCACTCACACAATATGCGGGCGAATTATAACGTGCTTGGCGGAGAACATCTGTGAATAAAAAACCACAGAAGGGCTGAAGACTTTAAACTTTAAACATAGCTCAGAACTAGATGACAATGCAATATTAATTCGCTTTCTTGTCTGTATGTCATTTTATATTTTGCATGACGCATGCGCAGTACGTTTTTCATTATATGTCGAAAACTATTAACATTAAAGACTTGGTTCTTGGGTATATGGATGGCCTATGGGATCATCGAAGCACCCCCATATTTTAGCCATATCTTTGCGCATGCGCCGTACGTTTTCATTATATCTCAAAGGTCTCTGCGTCACATAACTTACTTTTTCAGGAAAATAACAATTTTTTATTTATGATCAGGTGAAGAGAAACTGAAAAAAAAAACACCTGAAATTTGTCACATGTCTCCGTCATAATCTCATCAAGATGTTTAAAATCGATTGCAAAATTTCACACACACAAGACTAAAAAGCAGAAAATAATTATTTAAAAAAATCAAAATTTTAATAGACCACGTTTTTAAAACGGACTAAAAAGTATAAAATAATTTCTTCTAGCCCCATACAGATTTAAAACGAAAAACGTGGGGCGCATGCAATATTTAATAGTAAGGAGTGTAGGGAGTAGCTGTCGTTGAGAAAACTCACACAACAGTTCATATCATTTCCATTGCAATAAAATTGTTAGTGACTGAAATAAACTATTTATACATCAATTATCTATTACATGCGCCCCACGTTTTTCGTTTTGAATATGTATGGGGCTAGAAGAAATTATTTTATACTTTTTAGTCCGTTTTAATTACCTTCAATTTGTTTCCACTGCACCGTGCGAATCGCCGCGTGCTCTTTCCGTACGCTTTCACAGAGCACCCAGAGTCAACACTCTGCTGCATTTGATAGGGTCACAGGAATATTTTACCGAATTTCCCATATAATCCGGAATCCGAACAAAGGTCAGCTCCAATTAGTTCGGATTCTGGTGTTCTACTGTACTTGAAACAACGAAAATACTTACAAAGGACGAGTTAAATTATTTAGATCAATAAAATTGCAATTCCAGCTCGTTTTCAAATAAAATCGCACAATCTAATAAATGAATACAGAGGGATTCCAAACTGCAGCCTTCAAATATTCCATCCACCGACGTTTGACGATATTTCTGTGCTAATAGGGTGCATTTAGTCGTTTCCGAATTTATATCGGCATCGCAAATTTGGCTCTTTACAAATTTGCATTTAATGAAATCCATGTTTAAAAAATATAATCAATTACATAAATATATAGATAGATCCGAAGATATTGAACACACTAAATGAACAGGTGCGTTACGCCGTGAGAGACCAGACAGAACGTTTGAGCTTGTAAAACGGCGCGTTTCGGTAGCATCTATTAAAATACAACGCAGGGAATCGACGTAAATATCTCGAGGTTTTATGAAACCAACAATATAAATGATACTATCATTCTGCGAGTCATATTCTATGCAATTTTATAAATAAAGCAACGGCAGTTTCATTCAAAGCCACATGTACAGTTGCAGAAAAAAATAACCACTAATCATTATTCTGGCATAGTCCATTTAAACAAAAGGTAGCATTTGAAAGGAAATATGGTCCTTTAAAAGTTCGTATGGCAAAAGGTTTCTTAGGGGATCGTCTACATGGAAAATATACAGTAACATCAAAATTTCTAACCGCAACATCCGTTTCAATCTCATAAATAAACGCAGTGTGGCAAAATCAGGTCGCGTATAAATCTTGCTTACATTATCATTATTGTATCGGGATATTTTGAGCTTTTTCCAGTTTCACAAACAGGGGGTTCAAATTGTATGTATGGATTTTTGTATGAGAGAAAATAGTCAACTAAAATGAATCAATAATAATTTCAAAGAATTTTTTAATAAAGTTAACCAGATAACAAAATCGTTTATCTTGTCATATTTTTTTTGTTTAAGTTCTCTAGATTTTAAAACTATATTATTGCATAATTTGAATGTAAGGGACCAATTATTTTTTGCCCGACATCAACACATTATATTTAAGCTGTCTTATTAAAAGAAAGTCATATTAAATGTAAAATATTGATGAAATGACTAATATAATAGCCCAGATCCACCGGTAACGCTCTGACGTCACCAACAATAAAACTCGCGCCATAGCACAGCGAGACGTTAAACAGCATTATTTCATTGTTAGAGAACCTAAATTTCAGTAATTTTAAATTTAAAAGAGTAATTGTCGTTCTAATTTCAAATTTAACAGCTCTAAAATAATGAAATAAAATTTGCTATCCATTGACATAAAATTTATCTCGCTATGATCGACAGTTCCTGAGAAATTTTAAATTATATTAATCATATATTTCAAATTAATTTCCGTTCCTTAATAGAAAGTAGTAAATGATAATATTTTTTGGCAACGTTAAAAGTTACACAAAGGCATCTAAGTACAAGGAAAATTGCTAAACAACGAAAAATACTTCACACTGAATGTTTTTTGAATAAAGAAATATGTAAATAATATGTACATAAAAAAATATTTCCTGTCAAAAGACATATATTTATTTTATTTGTTTTGAATCAATGTTAAACATTTCTCTCTTATATATGTATTTAAACTTGTCAGATTTGACGGGAAATCTCTCGAATGAAGAGGCAATTTGCACCCGTCACACCCGGGTGATTTTCTAGTATGTTAATAAAACCTACTATTACAGAAAAAAATGTTTTGACAATTTTCATTTCCGAGGGCACTTTTGTACGTGTGCTGTCATAGAAGAAGACAAAATCAGGTATGGGTTATCTTTTATTCTATACACTAAATAGAAACATTTCAAAATTTACATAATCTGCATTCCCTGGATAGCAGGAACGCATATTGGAGAGTGAAAACAGCAAACATATTTTCTTTTCTATAAAAACGTCTTCCTCTTTTTTT